>PVKV010014970.1:12407-55595 GCA_004027835.1 Alouatta palliata
AAAAAAAAAAAAAAAAAAAAGATAAAAATAAGATTTTTAGATTTATGATGCTTAATTAGCTCATTTTTTTAGCCTTCTTGGAACTTTATTTTAAACGTGAGATACATTTCTAAGATAATTCAGTGAGCTTCTAGAATAAATGGAATACATTTTTTAACGTACTTAACCTGTTTCTGAGGAAACAAACTATGTGACCATTACTTATCAAGAAGTTATTGATTAAATGAAATATGAGGTTTTAAAAGTAAATGATTAAATTAAGTAAGATTATGGTTCCTGGGTTTCTATTATTCATTCCCAGACCAGACATGACCAGATTCCTGTATCTTGAGCATATTAAAAACTTGTTTTCAGTTGCCGTAGGATGAGAGCTTTTTAAAAACAAACTTTTATAGAATGAAGGATTGCAGATTTACTACGAGCATAAACTATTCAATTCAGCTGAGTTCAGATTTTTGATGCACCTAATTATGACTGACCTTGAACAAATTAAATTACTCAAGCTCACAATTATTGTCAATTAAAAATAAAGATATAAATTAGTTTAGGTCTCTACTCATTTATCTCAGAGTTAGTGTCAATAAAAGTACCTACTTTTCAACTATTATGAGAATTTAATAAAAAGATGTATGTAAAAGCACAGTGGCTGATACGTGACAATCACTCAATTAATTTTAGCCAAAGTAAAGTTAGGAACTCCATATGTTTTCTGGTGCAATTTTATTGTAATTTTTGCGGCTTTGAATTGTTTCATAGCAACTAAGCAACCAGTGCACAGGCCTTGTTTAGATTATTATTTTTGTACATGTAGATAGAAACAAACTATTAAGTGACTTGCTTTGTCATTTAATTGTTTAGTCTTAAATTCATTGTGATTTATTTGCATTACCTGCTTACTGTTTGTTTATATATCTTACCAAAATAATGGATTAATTACTGAATTTCATAAACTAATAATTTGAAAGAAGCCTCCTCTTCTTTTTTGGTTTCCACAGGAATCAGCGTGGAATTTCTGTGTTCCTTACGTTCAGACGCAACCATGGAAAGCATAACTGCTTGTTTACATGCATTGCAGGCACTTCTAGATGTACCTTGGCCCAGATCAAAAATTGGCAGTGATCAGGTGATTTTTCGGGGTTTTTTTTTTTTTTTTTTTTTTTTTTTGTAAGGCTTCTGCAGACTTTAAGGAAGAGAAACATGTTCAGGTTTCTATAGTTAACAGAAAGTAAACACAGAGAAATTTTTTAAAAAACTGTACAGCCGCACAGCTAGGCCTTTGAACCAGAATGCCATAGCGTATGTGTTGACCCAGAAGCAGTCATGCCTCTGACTCTGCCACTTTTCTGTCTCTGCTTCTTTCTGCAATGATGGGAAGGTTCTGTATTGCATTGTCCAGGACAGTAGCCACTAGTTACATGTGACATTTATTCTTTGTTTCTTTTTGCTTCTGCATACCCTGCTCTTTGTATAAATACCTATATCTTATATTCCATTCCCCAAGAGAGAATCTAATGGGTTGATGTACTTACTGTCCATTACAAAGTACTCCTATTGGCTGAGTTCTCCCTCCAGGTCTTTTTAAGAGATCGCTTACTAGCCTATAGATGGAGTCAGGCACTAATATCCAACTTCGGTGTGGCCATAGGAGAAGGATTCCTGTACAAAGTATGGTACTTCTTTGACTGCTTTTCTCAAGGGCAAGTATGCATTGGGCAGATACTCTTATATCATGTTTTATCCAGTATATTGCTTTTGTTATTGACACTTGGATGTTAAGATAAATGAGTAGTATGATTTCCTCTCCACAGACTGTCTATTATTTAAGTGTTTAATGCTAACTTTTATTAGATTTAAAGCATTAATCAGGTTCCTGACTTGGATTGGACTTGAATAAATCTTAAACCCTTTGTGCTTGTTTTCTCTGTTAAAACAAGTATTATAATGACAGATTTACTTTATTATTTTCAAAGATGAAAGAAAGCAACCAAGACTAATCAATATAACAGAGAAGAGAAAATGGAATATTTCTCCAGTGTATTTTATTCTTTGTGTAGTCATTCTGTGCTTATTTACTCACAATTACTTTTCAAGTCATACTTATCCCTCATTATTTATTATTACTAGAAAATACTCTTACTAATATAAATCTGTGAATCTACATGTCAGTCATGTATTCTTTTAGCCAAATTTCCCATCTTGTTTTAAAAATTTCCTTTTCTGTTTTGTGTGAAAATGATCTTTTGTCATAACACCATCTCCCACAAGATTTAACAAAAAGCGATCTGGAGTTGATTTTTTTTTTTAATTTTTATTTATTTATTTTTGAGATAAAGTTCTTGTTGCCCGGGCTGGAGTGCAGTGGCACAATCTCAGCTCACTGCAATCTCTGCACTCCTGCCTCAGCAGCTGGGATTACAGACACCTGCCACCATGCTTGGGTAATTTCTGTATAATTAGTAGAGACAGGGTTTCACCATGTTGGCCAGGCTTGGTCTCGAATTCCTGGTCTCAAGTGATCCACCCACCTCTGCCTCCCAAAGTGCTGATGGGATTATAGGTGTACCACACCTGGCCTCTGGAGTTGATTTAAAATGGAGCAAGTGCTACTTAACTTTATTGCACTAACACTTTTGTTTTTTTGTGAGCAATTTGTTACATTCTCTTTTTCTGAATTTTGTCATGGCATTTAGCATTGTATTTTTTACAGAAGAAATGTATAATTTCTAATACAGTGTCCTCTACATATTTTCTGTGATAGGACTTGGGTATAGAATTGCTGAATGTTCTACATCGAGTAATTTTGACCAGAGAATCACCTTCTGTTCAGTTGGCTTCACTTGAAGTGGTAAGGCAGATTATCTGTGCTGCTCAAGAACATGTGAAGGAAAAAAGACGAAGTGCAGAAGGTAAATGTTAACCTTTAATGCCAAGTTAACCAAATAGCATTATTCGTTTGTGAAGTATTATTTAATGTATCTATATGGTTTTGATAATCTTTTGTGTATGGTACAAATAAAACATGTCTAGGCATGGCCTTATTTTACTTTCTGTGCTCTGCATTTAGAGAAACGTACCTAGTAATAAACTATAGAAATGATCTCTGAAAATACAGTCTTTATGCATGGCTTTATTTATTTATTTTGGGAAACAGGGTCTTACTCAGGTTGCCCAGGCTTGAGTGCAGTGGCATGATCTTGGCTCACTGTATCCTCAGCCTAACAGGCTCAGGCGATTCTCCCACCTTAGCCTCCTGAGTAGTTGAGACTACAGGCACACGCCACCATGCCTGGCTAAGGTTTTATATTTTTTAGTAGAGACAGGGTGTGGCCGTGTTGCCCAGCCTAGTCTCTCAAACTCCTGGACTAAGACAATCCACCCACCTCGGCCTCCCAAAGTGCTGGGATTACAGGCATGAGCCACCGTGCCTGACCTGGCATAGCTTTAAATCCTCTCATTCACCTCTATGTTAGTTTAGATAGTGTCAGTATTTAAACTAATGTTCTTTTGGGGAAATGAGAATTTTAACAAAACTGGAAGAAATAAATCCCTTACACTGCTAGAGTACTTACTTTAGCTGTGTTTACCAATGTGCATGGAAAGAACTTAACGTTTGCAGATTGTTCGTTTACAAGTCTAATATGGTATTGAATAGTTTACCACTTAAGATTATAGTTGAGTACATATTATGGAAAACCCAATATAACAATGGATTTAAACTCCAAAGATTTATTTGCTCATCTGAAAAGGCAACCAGAGATAGGCAGTCTAGGGCTGGTATGGCACCTTCTTAAAGATGTTAAGGAAATAAGTTTCTTTCTGCCAAGCCACCATTGATACCTAAGGTCACAAGGTAATTTCTGGAGCTCTAGCTATCAGGTTTACAGTCTTAATAGCAAGAAGGAGTTAACCAGGCAGTATTGTAAGGCTGACAGAACTAAAAAGACTTCTTTTGACCCATTGCAATAAGAAGTCATAATAAAGATGATTACTTTTACCTTCATAATTTCTTTCTCTCTCAGTCTTTAACACCCAAATTTTAGTCATTAAATGTATTTCCTGGCTGAGTGTGGTGGCTCATGCCTGTAATCCCAGCACTTTGGCCAAGGCGGGTGGATCATTTGAGATCAAGAGTTCAAAACCAGCCTGGCCAACATGGTGAAACCTCGTATCTACTAAAAATCCAAAAATTAGCCGAGCATGATGGTGTGCGCCTGTAATCCTAGCTACTTGGGTGGCTGAGGCAGGAGAATCGCTTGAACCCAGGAGGCAGAGGTTGCAGTGAGCCAAGATTACACCACTGCACTCCAGCCTGGGTGACAGAGTGAGACTCCATCTCAAAAAAATTAAAATAAAATAAATATATTTCCTGTAACAGGGTTTAACTAAATTGCCATCTACCAGAAGCAAAGCAAGCATAAAGTATTTATTAAACACTATTCTTTCTGTCTTTTAGTTGATGATGGAGCTGCTGAAAAGGAAACTCTGCCGGAGTTTGGAGAGGGAAAGGACACCGGCGGACTTGTGCCTGGGAAGTCTTTGGTGTTTGCAACACTGGAATTGTGTGTATGCATTCTAGTTAGACAGCTCCCAGAACTAAATCCTAAATTAACAGGTAGTCCAGGAGTAAAAGCTACAAAGCCACAGATGCTGTCAGAGGATGGAAGTAGATTGGTTTCAGCTGCATTGGTTATCCTTTCTGAACTTCCTGCAGTGTGCTCTCCTGAAGGTATGCTGTAGTATGTGATTGATTTACTTGACCTATAAGAGAAATGGTTTTAATGGATAATGGAGTCTAGCTGTTTTCTTTTTAAATGAGTGCTGATCCAAACATTTGAGGATTGTCTTTAATCCTCTAAGATTAGGATTACATTTTAGTAAATTGTTTTACTAAAAGAGTGAAAATATAGAGGGCTAGACGTGGTGGCTCACACTTGTAATCCCTACACTTTGGAAGGCCATGGTGGGTGGATCACTTGAGGTTGGGAGTTCTAGACCAGCCTGACCAACGTGGTGAAACTCCATCTCTACTAAAAATACAAAATTAGCCAGGCGTGGTGGCACATGCCTATAATCCCAGCTAGTCAGGCTAAGGCAGAAGAATTGCTTGAACCCAGGAGGTGGAGTTTGCAGTGAGCCAAGATAGCACCATTGCACTTCAGCATGGGTGACGAGTGAAATTATTCTAAAAAAAAAGAGTGAAAAGATAGAGACAGCAAATATTATAAATAGATTATGCTCTTCTACGATTGACAGTACTTCTGACCAGTCAGTGGCCGTTATTAACGCTTGGGCATGTTTTGGCATACAATTTCTGACAGACTTTTCCAGCCTCAGTGATGGCAGAAGTTTGTCATTATATCCAGTTCTGTTTGGAATTGACTTCATACTCTTTTTTTCTTGTTGTTTGACATAAGTACTTTCTCTTGTCACCTAGGCTGTAGTGCAATAGGACAGTCATAGTTCACTGTAACCTCAAACTCCAGGGCTCAAGCAATCCTCCTGCCTTAGCTTCCTGAGTAGTTAGGACTCAGGCCTGTGCCACCATACCTGGCTTTTTTTTTTTTTTTTTTTTTTTGTAGAGTTGGGATCTTGCTATGTTGCCCAGGTTGGTCTTGAACTCCTGGCCTCAAGTGATCCTCCCTCATTGGCATCCCAAAGTGCTGGAACTACAGGTGTGAGCCACCATGCCCAGCAAGTCCATACTCTTTAACAGCATTTAAGGCTCTCTGTGTGGCTCTGCTAAGTTGTTACCTTTTCTCGATTCCTTCTTTGTAAATCCTAAACCTGGGAGGCTTCACTGTTCATCCTTGTTCTCTGCTACCAGGTTATTTGATCTGGAATGACCCTTTTTAAAGGGTAGAGATGAAGTCTTACTGTGTTGCCCAGGCAACATTGTGAATGTGCTTAATGCCCACTGGATTGTACACTAAAAGTGGTTAAAATGATAAACTTTATGTTATATATATTTTGCTACAGTAAACAATAAATGAAAATAAATTTATCAACTGCCAAATAAAACAAAAACAGCAAAAGCATAGTGATACTCATACAAACGTCATCTCCATTTATAACCATCAGTCCTTAATCCATCCTTAAAAATTTTAATAAAGCTACTTATTTTAACAGTTATAATTATTTATTAGAAATCATCTTTTAAAAGCTCAAAATCTAATGTTGTCTTACTCCTGGATGATTTCTTTTTAGGAGAGAGATATATATATATATACACACACACACACACACACACACACACACATATATATATGTTATGTGTATATATATATACACATATATATGTTATATATATATAACACAACACATATATATGTTATGTATGTATACACACATATATGTTATATATATAAAACACACACATATATGTTATGTATATATATACATATGTTATATATGTGTGTATATATATATACATATGTGTGTGTATATATAACATATATATACATATATATATACATATATATGTGTGTGTGTGTATATATATATATATATATATATATATATATATATGTTAAAATCCAATGTGTTTTTAAAAATTTTATATCTTACAGGAAGCATCTCAATTCTCCCTACTATATTGTACCTCACAGTTGGGGTCCTCAGAGAGACTGCTGTGAAGTTACCTGAGGGCCAGTTATCTTCAACAGTTGCAGCTTCCCTACAGGCTCTAAAAGGAATATTATCTTCTCCAATGGCCCGGGCAGAAAAGAGCCATACTGCTTGGACTGACCTTCTCCGAAGTGCTTTAATAACAATTCTTGACTGTTGGGATCCAGGTAATTAAGGCTGTGTGGAAGCAGTTCTGTTTGTTTTAAAAAGTGAGAAGAGTTTTTTGAGGATAAGATATTTGACTTGATCATATTTGGCCACATCATCTAGAGGAGACCATATTCAATACTAGTGTTTAGAGGATATGTACAAGTAGATAGAAAGTTGGCTGGGCAAGGTGGCTCACACCTGTACTCCCAGCACTTTGGGAGCCAAGGCAGGTGGATCACCTGAAGTCAGGAGTTCGGGACCAGCTGGCCAACATGGTGAAACCCTGTCTCTACTAAAAATACAAAAATCAGCCAGGTGTGGTGCCACACACCTGTAATCCCAGCTACTCAGGAAGCTGAGATAGGAGAATTGCTTGAACTCAGGAGGCCACACCATGCACTCCAGACTGGATAAAAAAGTGAGACTCTGTCTCAAAAAAAAAAAAGAAAGCTGTGTTCTGGGGCCAGGCGCAGTGGCTCACCTCTGTAATCCCAGTACTTTGGGAGGATGAGGCTGGCAGATCACTTGAGGTGAGGAGTTCAAGGCCCCCCTGGCCAACATGGTAAAACCTCATCTCTATTAAAAATACAAAAATTAGCCAGTTGTGGTAATGCATGCCTGTGGTCCCAGCTCATGGAAGGCTGAGGCAGGAGAATTGTTTCAACCCAGAAGGCAGAGCTTGTAGTGAGCTGAGATCATGCCACTGCATCCCAGCCTAGGTGACAGAACAAGACTCTTGTCTCAAAAAAAATAAAGTTGTGTTCTGATTTTAGCATCTAATGCAGTTAAATGTCAGACAAGCGATATGCTGACTTCAGATGTAATAGTATGTTTAGTAAAAAAAAATGTAGTATGATCCATTCTAGCCAACAGAAGTGTTTAATACAGTATACTGAAAAGTACATAAGCCATGCAAAAAGACCAATCTGGTTCATTATACCTGGTGACTTGCCAACTTACCCACTTTTTCTGCACCTTAGTTTTCTTATTAATAAATAGGGATATTATGTTGCAAGAAATTGTTAGAGCAGTAACTTAATATGTGAAAAGCATCTCACTTATTACCTGGCATATCTCAATAAATGATAGGCAGTATCATTTTCAGCATCCGTTAAAATTTCTCTTATTTTGTGAGGTTTTTATTTTCATTCGTATGTTGTAGTGATTATAAAAGGTCTTTAGACATATTATACATTTTCCCTGCCTTCCCAGTTTTGTTTATAAATGTTACAATTAGCCATATTTGATTTTACACACAAAATGTTTTCAACTGAAATCGGCATTTATTGACCACCCACTTTGTCCGAAGTTGGAAATCTAGTGGAGTTTGGCTCCTATAAATTGCTATAGGGTGTGATTAATACCTTAAGAATCTCCCAGAGACAATAGCAGTGTCTTAATTATCACTGCATTTCTAGTACAATAAAGAAAACTTCTAATTGGTTTACAGAAAATGGGAGTAATTAGTAGTATTTGAGTGAAATCAGGCAGAGTGTCACAAATAGGATTCTCTAAAAATACTCACTGTCAGGGAGTTTGGGGAGTGAGAAATTTATTAAGAAACAACATCTGTGAAGGGAAGATGGAGGGGAAGGCAGTATTGGGCAAAAGAAGTCAAACTGTGACCGTTTCCCAACAAATCTCAGTAAACCAGTCTGGGGAGCTCTGGAGCCATATCAGAGTGTCTTAACATATGACAGAAATGGCCTGGCCTTCTAATGTGGGCTGCTACAGGAAGGATTGGATCTCAGGTAGGAGAGCTATCTCTAGCTGAAGCTGACCCAGAAGGAGCTTGACTCTTGTTTACACTTCCCACAGCTGGGCAGCACGTTCTCCTTTAAAGGGGATCTCAGTGGCATCTCTGTATCCACCACTAGAGTCTTCTCAGAAGACTCAATGTCTTAAAGGATTACAAAGTTTTCTCCACATGGACATCATAGAAATGGATTCTAGGAATCGCTTGAACCTAGGAGACGGAGATTGCAGTAAGCCATGCTCGCACCTCTGCACTCCAACCTGGGCAACACAGCAAGACTCTGTCTCAAAAAAAAAAAAAAGAAAAGAAATGGATTCTAGGTACAACACTTTGTCCAATAAC
Source organism: Alouatta palliata (assembly GCA_004027835.1). Lineage (NCBI taxonomy): Eukaryota > Metazoa > Chordata > Mammalia > Primates > Atelidae > Alouatta > Alouatta palliata. The sequence continues at coordinate 21,280 of PVKV010014970.1, forward strand.
TTCGAAAACTATAGCTAGGGAAGGCAAGTAGAACAATGAGGGAGTGTGGATTTGGATGGAAGAGTCTAAGAATGGTGAATGGCGATTAGTAGAGAAACGAAGTTGGATGGTAGATGGGGTCAGATTATGGAGGGTTTGGCATGATTTGGACTGCCTTTATTAGGCATGTGGAATCATAAAAGGGTTCTAAGAAGGGAAGTAATGTGCTCAGATTTGGGTTTTTTTGTTTTTTTTTTTTTGAGATGGAGTCTCTCTCTTACCAGGCTTTAGTGCAGTGGTATGATCTCAGCTCACTGCAACCTCCGTGTACAAGCAATTCTTCTGCCTGTGCCTCCCAAGCAGCTGGGACTAAAGAGAAGTAAATAGATAAAGTGGTATGGATAGCCTGGTGCAGTGGCACGTGCCTGTAGTACCAGCTACTCAGGAGGCTGAGGTGGGAGGATCGCTTGAGCCCAGGAGTTTTGGACTATAGTGCACTATGTTGATTGGATGTCCGCGCTAAGTTCAGCATCAATACAGTGACCTCCCGGGAGTGGAGGACCACCAGGTTGCCTAAGGAGGGGTGAACCAGCCGAGGTCGGAAACAGAGCATGTCAAAATTCCTGTGCTGATCAGTAGTGGGACCGTGCCTGTGAATAGCCACTGCACTCCAGCCTGGGCAACACAGCAAGACCCCATCTCTAAAATTAAAAAAAAAAGGTATAAAAAAAATTTTTTAAGTGGTATGCATAAAGAGGAGCAGTATGGATAAACAAGAGTAAAATGATGAAAAGTAAAAACTGGTTTTCAACAGAACTTACTGATAGTTTGATTTAGGAGTTGAAAGGGTAGGATGATGTGAGCATTCAAATGCCATTAACAAAAATAACCAGTGAGAGTTTTTAGGAGAAGATAGTGAGGTGATTTGAAATGCCTAGAGGATCATCAAATGTCCTGCAGCAGATGGGTAGAGGTGCAGAATTCAGGAAAGTAGTCTGGGCTAGAGATACTTTTTAGACTATATATGTATTTGGGAGCTGTCAGCATAATCTGTGGGACAGTTGAAATCACCCAACTTGAGTTTATGGAGCAACAAGAGGCCCATAATCGAGATGGACTTTAATACACCTATAATGTTGGATTAAATCTCTACATTAATGTTGGATTATCTCTACTAGAAATTAGAGTACACCCTCCGAAATTAGAGGTCAGGAGATTTGGATTTGATTTCCAGCCCTCTGCCAGCTAGTCAGCCACTCACTTTTTCAAGCCTTAGGCGGGTCACTCTCTGTCTCTGTTTCTCGATTTTTTTACAGGGATTTCTGTGGGCCTTAAGGCCCACTAGGAAGCAATCCCTTTTTCAGCTCAGTGCCTGGTTTGTTGAGTATACTTGTCAATCTGGACCTTAATACACCTATGATTTTGGGTTAACTCTATTGCCTCTGCTAGAAGGTAACACAGAAAATTCACAGTTGATTGACAAGAGTGAGAATCAGCTCGAAAGAATGACAATATAACCGAATCCTTTATTACTAACAGAATGCTCATGTGGACACAGATCACTCATTCCGACTTCGTCGGCTATGGCACGTAAAGGGAGACAGCATTTTCAAAATACAGAGCTAAAACTAGGTGTGAAAAATGGGAAAGATGAAGTACAGGCTTCTCTTGACTGGAAGAAGAGAAACAGCTAAACGGAAAGTGTTAGGTCAAGGAATAACTTTTTTTAAGATGACACTCAAGCATGAGTTCATACTTTACAGGGGATGAAAAGGAGGTGGACATGTTTTGGAGTTAGAAGTATTAGAAAGGAAGGCAGCGTCCTTGTCCAGGCAGAAGGAATAAAATTTACAGACATTTAAAATGATAGACCTCTGCCAATATGAGGAACGAACAGGAGATAATGATGGAAAATAATATTGTAACCACAGGTTTTTATGTTGAATGTTGGCCAGTCAGTGTGGCTCCAGCCTATAATCTCAGCACTTTAGGAGGCTATGGCAGGAGGACCACTTGAGGCCAGCATTTCAAGTCCAATGTAGGCAACACAGCAAGATAGTATCTCTACAAATAATAATAATCCATGTTGAGGGTTATATTGAGTTTGCCTCTTTTGTCTCTCTCTCACACAGACACACAAAAATGGATGGTGTTTTGTTTTGTTTTGTTTTGTTTTGTTTTTGGATGTGTATCAGGGAATTAAGCTACAACAGGATTTAGGATTTATATTAGCTACTGAGAGAAATTAAGGAGTTGATCATGACAAATTAAATGTTAAATGTTTGCTGCCCAACAGATTGCCCCAAAACTTAGTGGCTTAAAAGAGCAAACACTTAATATCTGACAGTTTCTGTGGGCCCAGGATTAGTAGCAGTTTAGCTAGGTGGAGATGACTCATTCATTTGGCTATTGGCAAGAGGCCTCAGTTTCTGCCACATAGACTTTTCACGGGGTTAATGCTAAGCGAATCTTGCATGTATCCTAGGTAAAAGAGATTAAAACTAAAGTGATTTTAGAAGACATGGTAAGAGGAACCCAGGAGAACTTTATCTTACTGAGAATAAAAAGACTTTTTTACCAAACAGATTAGCTGAGTCTGTTGCAGTTTCAAGTTGCTGTAAGTGGTTAAAAATAACTTTGCTGTAGGGGAAGCAGTATAGCGTTGTAGTTAACAGTACACTCTGTAATCAAACTTTCTGCCTTACTAATTGTGTGACTTGGACAAATGACTGAGTATCTGTTTCTCGTCCATAAAATGAGGGATATAGAAGTACCTACCTCACGGTGCTGTTAACATATTGATTAATTATTTAATGTATATAAAGTGCTTATAACAGTGCTACATGTTAATTTTAAATAGTAACTGTGTACTTATTTTACCTTAAAATCATTCATGTCTTGTATTAAATAAATCTTATTCATCCATAAAAGTTTGCTTTCATTGCTCCTGTGCCTCTGGAGTTTAGTCAGCTCAGGTATTATCTCCTCAAGGCTTTCTCTGACCACCCAGTATAGACTGTTCTGGGTTACTTTCTTTGTTGTTGTTTGTTTATTTTAAAGAGATGGGACCTGCTATGTTGCCCAGTCTGGAGGGCAGTGTCTATTCACAGGCACGATCATTGTGGACTGTAGCCTCAATCTCCTGGGCTCAACCAGTCATCTTACCTCGGTGTTTCAAGTAGCTGGGACTACAGACATGCACCACTGCTCCTGATGTGTTGGGGTGTTTTGTTTTCTTTGGTTTTTGAGACACAGTCTTCTTTTTCCACTCAGGCTGGAATGCAGTGGCGCAATCTCAGATTATTGCAACCTCCACCTCCCCGGGGTCAAGTGATTCTCCTGCCTCAGCTGCCCAAGAAGCTAGGATGACAGGGGCTAGCCACCACTCCCAGCCAATTTTTGTATTTTTAGTAGAGACAGGGTTTTACCATGTTGGCCAGGCTGGTCTCAAACTCCTGATCTCAAGTGATCCACCTTCCTCGGCCTCCCCAACTGCTGGGATTACAAGCGTGAGCCACTATGCCTGTCTGGTTTTTTAATATATTTTTATATGCTTAGGCTTCAACACTAGCTGAAAGTCTTTATTTGCTTCTCAGTTTATAATGTATCTTCTCTATAAGATGTGCCTAAAAGAGGGCTGGCACACTTAAGTACTTGTTGAATGAATGTGACCAAAGCTACTAAGTATGTATGTCATTTCTTCATAAGTGACAAGCCATCCTTAAACAAATTAAGTAGTTGAATTTGCCACACCTTTCCTTTTTGAAACACAGTGATTTCTTTTTCCACAGCAGCTTCATTAAAATTATTTAATGAGAATATGACTGGAAAATAAAGGTAGATTACTTCTAATAGAAAATTTCTTCAAATGATTGTGGCCTACACAGCTGTTTTCAGGTTTTTCTCTACTTTTGAGAAATCATATATGCAAAGTGCTTAAGTATTTTCACTCGATACACATATTATCAAAATACTTTAACAAAATATAATTATCCAAGCATTTCTGTGTTGCTTCACAGGAAAAATAATTAACATGATAGGTAACATATATTGATCATCAAGTGTAGCATACTATTCTAAATGCTTCACATAGATTCACTCATTTAATTTTCATAACCCTATCAGTGTGAGTGCTGCTGTTATTCCCATTTTACAGATGAGAAAACTGAAGATGGATTTAGATGTCCAAAGTCACACAACTAATAAATATGTATTCCTAGTAAATGTATATATTTACTGATGTCTTATCCTTTAAAGATTATCCTTACTTTAGTAGTTCTTAGCTCTAGAATCATTTATAATGCACATCTTAAAATGTACATTTGCCAGAGTTCTTCATCAGCATTCACTGTGTCTATTGTATGCACCAAACTGTTACTAGCAAACTGAAGACAGCTTCACGCAGGTATATAAAGCAGTAAATATGATCTGTTTCTAATAGAACTTTTCTTTTTAGTTGATGAAACACACCAAGAACTTGATGAAGTCAGTCTACTTACTGCTATCACAGTGTTTATTTTGTCTGCCAGTCCAGAAGTAACTACCATCCCATGCCTTCAGAAGCGCTGTATTGATAAATTTAAAGCTACTCTTGAGATAAAAGATCCGATGGTAAGTGTCTTTTAGCAGAAAGATGTTTGTGATAGGACTATGGCTAGGCTTTTGCAAAATTTTCTTTGTGATTCGTTGACTCCAATAGGAAGTATTAGACTACAAATTTTTGTTTTTAGATTTGGATTAATTTCTGTTCCTAGAGTGACAAAGCCCAGTAACAGTAGTCTTGTTCTTCAGGCCTAAGGGTAGAGGATAGTGGCAGAAGAGGAAATGTTAAAAAACTAAATTTGAAATGGAGGAATCTTAAGATTGATGTAGCACTAGAACTTTACAAGGGACTTGCAAGATACTTGGTAGTGTATTATAGTGGATTTTCTTTAAAAAAAAAAAAAAAAAAAAGAGAGAAAAAGGGAAGCCGAGCACTGTGGCTCATGCCTGTAATTCCATCCAGCACTTTGGTAGGACGTGTTGGGTGGATTGCTTGAGGCCAGAAGTCCGAGAGCAGCCTGGGCAGTATGGTGAGAACCCATCTCAACAAAAAATACAAAAATTAGCGAGGCGTGGTGGCACAGGCCTTTAGTCCCAGCTGCCCGGGGACACTGAGGCAGTAGGATCACTTAAGCCTGGGACCTTGAGGCTGCAGTGAGTCGTGATCATGCCACTGCACTCCAGCCTGGGCAACAGAGCCAGACTCTGTCTCAAAAGAAAAAAAGACTCCAGAACATACCTTCAGTAATATGATTGTGAAATAACAGGACCCATTCCAAAAGCAATACACACAAATTGATCCCATTCCTTTATGGCCCATTCATTTGCTTGAGTAATGTCCTATTTTTTATGTGCCACTAGGTGAGTTCATAGCCAATGATCACACATATATCTACTCCTGAAGATACAGGAACCAGATTTTCTCTCAGAAAAAATAATTATTAAAATACCATTACAGTTAATAAAAGTTGATTTATGTATTTGATGTATAGTCATTTCCTTTTATCCTCTGTCCTTTTGCCTGTTGCCTGCAGGAGCTTGGTATAGCAGTCTCCAAGTGGGGGCTCTGATGCATGATGACACATAATTAGTATGGTCCAGACATGGTTCCTTGGAACACTTAGACCATGACATTTGAACATCAAATACATCACTTGTCTAAAACATTTTCTGAAGTCAACAAAATATCTTTCAGGGTTGTATATGTTTTGTTGTTTTGGGTGTTTTTTTGTTTTGTTTTGCTTTCTATGCATAAAAATGTTAAAGGAGGGCTTTGGGTGGTGTTTTTGTTTTTGTTTCACATTATGGAGAAAGAAATGAGGGGAGAAACCGGAATTAGAGAAAAGAAGAAAAAGTAACCACTCAGTTTGTTTCCCTGTTGTACCTATACACCTTTTTCCCATTCCAAACTGTCACAACCCCTGTTAACACAGAAGTTTGATTGCCTGTTGGCCCTTGGAGTTTCAAAATTAAAGATAAATTAGAAATAAATTTAAATGCCTTTGCTACTTTAAAGAGCAAAGAGTCCTCAGGGACCTTTTAAAAGTTTATTTATAGTATTTGCTATTCTTTTCTCTTACCTGATTAGGTACAAATCAAGACCTACCAGCTCCTACATTCCATCTTTCAGTATCCAAATCCAGCTGTTTCCTACCCATATATTTACTCTTTAGCATCCTGTATCATGGAAAAACTACAGGAAATAGACAAGAGAAAACCTGAAAACACTGCTGAGCTTCAGATCTTCCAAGAAGGCATAAAGGTCTTAGAAACACTGGTTACTGTTGCTGAAGAACACCATCGTAAGTGTCAGCACTAAATTCATACTAACTCAGAATCTCTACAAAAATCAGGATTTTACTGTTACTTAAATTACAAAACATTTAATCACATTATATCTGTATTTCACATTCATTGAAAGGTTATGTTAATCCCAAGTATTGATATTATTTAGTATTAATTTATAAGAGATTGGACGAATTGTTTTCTTTAGTGGGGAAAAATGTATACAGAGCAAGTGCATTTGCAGCCTTATATTATGAATATTTATGTCCCTGAACTTATATCATTTGTTTACTTTCTAGGCTCTCAGCTGGTGGCTTGTCTTTTGCCCATCCTCATTTCCTTCCTTTTGGATGAAAATGCTCTGGGAACAGCAACTTCCATAATGAGAAGTTTACATGACTTTGCTCTGCAAAATCTCATGCAGATTGGACCTCAGTATTCATCTGTTTTTAAAAGTTTAGTGGCTTCTTCTCCAACCCTAAAAGCCCGCCTTGAGGCTGCTATAAGGGGCAATCAGGAAAGTGTCAAAGTCAAGATACCAACATCTAAATATACTAAGAGTCCTGGAAAAAATTCAAGCATCCAATTAAAGACCAATTTCCTCTGATGTTATGTTTTTGGAATAGTAAGCACCTTAATATAATACTTGATCATTTCCTTCTCTTTGGGGACAAAAGTGACATGTTAGACACAAGTGCTCTTGGAGGTCTAGTTGATTGTTTCACCTTAAATAGCTGTGACTTTTCAAAGTAACAGCATACTTAACATTTTTTTGTGTTGGGGGGGTTGTCGGTTTTTTTCCATTTAAAAAGACAATGGAGCTATCTGATCAGGAATTTTTAGAAAGTGCTAAAGAACTAAACTTACTAAACACTTTTCACTGCTGTAAAAATGAAATGGATTTCTTCTAACAGTCCATACACATGTGGCATTCTTAATACTGTGATAGATAAAAATATGGCTCTAGCGTAAATGATCTGCACCAATATTGTATCCCAATTGCTGATTTAAAATTCTGCTTTGGCTGGGTGCTGTGGCTCACACCTATAACCCCAGCACTTTGGGAGGCTGAGGTGGGTGGATCATGAGGTCAGTAGTTCAAGACCAGCTTGGCCAAGATGCTGAAACCCTGTCTCTACTAAAAATATAAAAATTAGCTGGGCACAGTAGCGGGTGCCTATAATCCCAGATGCACAGGAGGCTGAGGCAGGAGAATCGCTTGAACATGAAAGGCAAAGGTTGCAGTGAGCTGAGATCGTGCAACTGCACTCCTGGGTGACAAGAGCAAGACTGCGTCTCTAAATAAATAAATATAATAGTACAAATTACAGCTTTACAGTGTGACATAAAATTTAGTATCTATATCATAGTTTTTCACCGTCCTTTAGTTTTTATTGGCTTCAGAAAATGGAAGTTTTACTCATCTTAAATAGAATAAGGAAGGCATCTCCACTATTTTTCAAATGGATTTTTATGTTACCTCTGTTCTAACCAATTTTGTTCATTTTCATTTGTGGCAAATATTTATATCAGTGAGTTTTAATACAAGTTCATATCTATATTGTGTTTAAATCAACTATGGGTTTATATAAATGCCAAGCTTAGTACAACAAATTTAGGTTATCAGTGAATACAAGTAAGTTTTTTTAACACGAAACATATTTTATTATAGAGAAAAGATTAATGAGGTGAGGCATGGTGGCTCATGCCTGTAATCCCAGGACTTTGGGAGGCTGAGGTGGGCAAATCACGAGCAGCCTGGCCAATATTGTGAAACCCCATCTCTACTAAAAATACAAAAAAAAAATTAGCCGGGTGTTGTGACGGGAACCTGTAGTCCCAGCTACTTGGGAGGCTGAGGCAGGAGAATCGCTTGAATGCAGGAGGCAGAGCTTGCAGTGAGCCAAGATCACACCACTGCTGCACTCCAGCCTGGGCGACAGAGCAGGATTCTGTCTCAAAAGAAAAAAGATGATAAAATCATATTGGTTAAAAATACTTTTAACTCTGCTCATGATCATTGATTCTTCTATTCAATGTTACACTGTGTGAATCAAGCACTATGTCAAAACAGAGCATTTCCCTGTTAAAAACTACAAACCGAAGTGATAGGGGCATGTCAGAGTTGAGAAAACACTTTGAAGCAAAAGCAGTGTGATGTACTCTATTTTATTATGTTTGTATATAAATAGTATTGTAAATTGTTCAGTGACAACATTTGACAAACTCTTAACACTACAATCAGTTTTTCTAAATTACATAAATAAAGCTAATTTTCTTTATCACTCTTGTATTTTTAAATTATTTTACCAACAAAAGATGGCAGGTTGGTTTCTCTCACATGGATTCCAGAAAATCAGCCTTTTTTCTCAGAAAAGCCCTTTCTTTGGAGCATTCTTTGTGGTGGTTTAGATTCTCTGTCTCTTCCTACGTGTCTCTGTCTCTTCCTAAGTGTTCCATTGAATGTATATTTCTTATTGTTTCCTTTACCTAAAATGTCCTTTTCTCTCCCCTCTTCTGTCTCGTAATTGCCCATACCTTTTAGGCCTGGCTTAAATATCACCTTTCCTTGGTAACTCTCCTTAGCACTTCTTAACTTCCTCTTCCACCCAAACAAATTTAACTGCTTCTTCATCTGTGTTTCCGCAGTACTTAATACATTCTATGCATAAAAAAATAACATTGCAATTTGATTTTGTTTTGTTTTGTTTTTTGAGCCAAGGTCTTGTTCTGTTGCCCAGGCTGGAATGCAATGGTGTGAACACAGCTTAGTGCAGTGTTGACCTACTAGGCTCAAATGATCCTCCTGCCTCAGCGCCTGAAGTACCAGGGACTACAGATGTGCGCCTCCAAGCCTAATATAAAAAATTGTTTGTATATAAGAGGTCTCACTACATTGCCGAGTCTGGTTTCAAACTCCCAAGCTCAAGCTGTTCTCCTGCCTTAGCCTCCCAAAGTGCAAAGATTACAGGTATGAGCCACCACGCCCAGCCCACATTGCATTTTAATACTATCTTGTCTCAGACTGTGCCTCTTCAAAGGGAGAAATTATGTCTTCTATAACTTGGCTCACTTAATAGCTATTGAATTGCACTGGTACAGGATGGATCAGGACTCCTTTGCCAAGCCAAATGCTGAACTAGGTTGTTCTCAGGATGTAACTAATTAATTTGACTTAGGAATTTTTTAAAATTGTCTGCTTTAGCTGTTTCATTTGCTTTGCTCTTAAACATTAAGATTTCTACTCATTTAGTAGCCTAATGTCCTGAATATTTTGGATTAAAAGTGCTTATATGAATGTCAATAATTAGGAAAAAAACTATTATGTCCAGTGTCATGGAATATTAAACATATTGCCTTATTTAATACAACACTGAATTATTAAATATATCCTCCCAGCCAGGCGCAGTGGCTCATGCCTATAATCCCAGGACTTTTGCAACGTGGGCAGATCACCTGAGGTAAGGAGTTTGAGACCAACTTGATCTACATAGAGAAACCCCATCTCTACTAAAAATACAAAATTAGCTAGGCTTGGTGGTGCACACCTGTAATCCCAGCTACTCAGGCAACAGGCTGGAGAATCACTTGAACCCAGGAGGCAGATGATGCAGTGAGCCAAGATGGTACCATTGCACTCCAGCCTGGGCAACAAGAGTGAAACTCTGTTTCTAGATAGATGATAGCTAGCTAGCTAGCTAGCTAGATGGATAGATTGTATGTGTGTGTGTGTGTGTGTGTGTGTGTGTGTGTGTGTGTGTGTGTGTCCTTACTGATAAGGAAATTAAGGCTTAACAGCTAGAATTTGAACCCATCTTTCTGATCCAAGCATCCATGCTGGAGAAAGAAAAACTGCTCTGGCAGTCCCGATTCTATCACAGTATAGCTTTTCTCCTCTTTGAGCACTCTGGGCTCCCTCAGGAGCCTTCCTCACTCTTTGTTGAAGATACTTTCAATTACATTTCTCCAAATTACAACCAAAAAGTCTCTGGCTAATACATTAGGAAAAGTTTTTTAAAGTATTCTCTACAGTTTCTATGGGAATAGATTATATGCTTAGATATTGATGAATCTAATTATAATAAAGCACTTGCCTATAAATTAGCTTGGTAACTCTTTACAAATTAAAAATGCTGATTAGCAACTTGGATGAAACCATCAAAATGGTATAATACTTGTCTTCAGCTTAATTTTTCCTAAGATCAGAAATAGAGGCAAAGCTACTAGTTAAGTCATTCTATTTAGCCCATTGCTTAAAAGCTTAAAAGCTTTTACAAATTTCACCATCAACTTAAGGAACATTAAGCCCTTGAAAAAATACAAGTAACTACTATAAAAGAGGTATGATTGTGAGGTTTGGGCTTAAAATTTATTTATTTAAAAAAAAAAAGGAAGTATGAGTATAGTGCTATGGGAGCCCAGAGAAGAAAACTGGAGCTTCCAAGATCAATTTTATGGAAAGTGACATATGATACAAGCCTAGAGGATAGCACTTGATGGAACAGATACATAACCCGAGTCCTTTTATTAAACCAATATCTAAAACTGTTTAATTACATATGATATATAACCCCAAAATTATGACCTATTATTAGATAAAATGCTGAAATGTATTCACAACTACAGAGTTATCTACCACCTATTTCCCCAAAACTTTGTTTGTTTTTTTATTTATTTATTTATTTATTTTAATTTTTATTTATTTATTTATTTATTATTTTTTTTTTTGGTCTTTTTGTTTTTTTCCTTTTTGTGGAGAACGGGGTCTCGCTATACCGCCCAGGCAGGTCTTGAACTCCTGGGCTCAAGCTATCCTCCCGCCTCTGCCTCCCTAAGAGCTGGGATTACAGGCGTGAGCCACAGCGCCCGGCCTATTTATTTTTTTTAAGACGGAATTTCGCTGTTGTTACCCAGGCTGGAGTGCAATGGCGTGATCTCGGCTCACCGCAACCTCCACCTCCTGGGTTCAAGCAATTCTCCTGCCTCAGCCTCCCGAGTAGCTGGGACTACAGGCATGTGCCACCATGCCCAGCTAATTTTTGTATTTTTAGTAGAGACGGGATTTCACCATGTTGACCAGGATGGTCTCGATCTCTTGACCTCGTGATCCACCCGCCTCGGCCTCCCAAAGTGCTGGGATTACAGGCGTGAGCCACCGCGCCCGGCCAGGTTTTTTGTTTTTTAACATGGAGTCTCGCTCTGTCACCTAGGCTGGAGTGCAATGGCACAATCTCAGCTTACCGCAACCTCTGCCTCCCAGGTTCAAGCAGTCCTCCTCCCTCAGCCTCCCAAGTGGCTAGGATTACAGGCATGCCCCATCATTCCTGGCTAATTTTTGCAATTTTTTTCTTTAATAGAGATGGAGTTTCACCATGTTGGTCAGGCTGGTCTCGAATTCCTGACCTCAAGTGATCTGCTGGCCTCGGCTTCCCAAAGTGCTAAGATTACACACTTGAGCCACCTCACCTGGCCTGGTCTACTTTTTGTGGTATTAGTAAAAAAGAAGTTCCGGCTCAGTGGCTCACACCTATAATCCCAGCACTTTGGGAGGCGGGTTCGAGACCAGCTTGGCCAATATGGTGAAACCCCAATCTCTACTAAAAATATAAAAATTAGCTGGGCATAGTGCATGCGCCTGTAGTCCCAGCTACTCGGGAGGCTGAGGCAGAAGAATTGCTTGAACCCGGGAGGCAGAGGTTGCAGTGAGCCAAATCACACCACTGCACTCCAGCCTGGGTGACAGAGGGAGACTCCATCTCAAACAAAACAAAAAAAGAATAAAAAAGAGAAAATGGAGGCTGGGCGTGGTCGCTCACGCCTGTAATCCCAGCACTTTGGGAGGCCAAGGTGGGCAGATCACGAGATCAGGAGTTCAAGACCAGCCTGGCCAACATGGTGAAACCTCATCTCTTAAAAAAAAAAAAAAAAAGGTAAACAGTTATGCCCAGTGGAACAAGAAAGGGAAAATTCTGGCTATTTTATTTTTTCAAGATGGAGTTTTGCTCTTGTCCAGGGTGGGGTGCAATGACACAATTTCTGGCTCACTGCAACATCTGCCTCCTGGGTTCAAGTGATTCTCCTGCCTCAGCCTCCCAAGTAGCCAGAATTACAGGCACCTGCCACCACGCTTGGCTAATTTTTTGTATTTTTAGTAGAGACAGGCTTTCGCCATGTTGGGTAGGCTGGTCTCGAACTCCTGACCTCAGGTGATCCCCCCCACCTCGGCCTCCCAAAGTGCTGGGGTTACAGGCTTGAGCCACTGCACTCAGCTATTTTTGTTTATTTTTAAAGAGGCAGCCTGTTTCTTTCATGAACCATATTCTGTTTCTTTCATGCTTCAAGAGTAATCAGTTATGGCTTGGAGCACTGCACAAATCAATGGTATAAGCATACATCTCAAATGTGATAACTTCAGAATCCAAGAGAATTGTCCCAAGGGCTGGACACAGTGGTTCACACTTGTAATCCCAGCAATTTGGGAGGCTGAAGCAAGAGGATCTTAAGCAGAGGAGTTCGAAGTTACGGTAAGCTATAATCGTGCCACTGCACTGCAGCCTGAGCTACCAAGTGAGACCCTATCTTAAATACATACATAATTTTTTAAAAAGAGTCATTCTAGAGCAGTGCTAGCACCTCCTCCAGGAGACTGTTGCTGTCGGCCAGCCCCCTTCTCCACGGTAACCATGTGCGACCGAAAGGCCATGATCAAAAATGGGGACATGTCAGAAGAGATGCAACAGGACTCGGTGGAGTGTACTACTCAGGTGCTGGAGAAGTACAACATAGAGAAGGATATTGCAGCTCATATCAAGAAGGAATTTGACAAGAAGTACAATCCTACCTGGCATTGCATCGTGGGGAGGAACTTCGGTAGCTACGTGACACACAAAACCAAACACTTCATCTACTTCTACCTGGGCCAAGTGGCCATTCTTCTGTTCAAATCTGGTTAAAAGCATGGACCAAAAAGGCCGGGCGCAGTGGCTCATGCCTGTAATCCCAGCATTTTGGGAGGCCGAGGCGGGTGGATTATCTGAGGTCAGGAGTTCAAGACCAGCCTGGCCAACATGGTGAAACCCCATCTCTACTAAAAATACAAAAATTAGCCGGGCGTGGTGGTGCACACCTGTAATCCCAGCTACTCGGGAGGCTGAGGCAGGAGAATCACTTGAACCTGGGAGGTGGAGGTTGCATTGAGCTGAGATCAGGCCATTGCACTCCAACCTAAGCAACAGAGTGAGACTCTGTCTCATTAAAAAAATTAAAAAGCATGGATTGTTGTGCCACACACCCAGTGATCCATCCAAAAACAAGGACTGCAGCCTAAATTCCAAATACCAGAGACTGAAATTTTCAGCCTTGCTAAGGGAACACCTTGATGTTTGAACCTTTGTGTTTTGTACAGGGCATTCTCTGTACTCGTTTGTTGTGGTTCTAAAACAATTTGCAAAATAAAAAAATAAAAAGAATCATTCTAGGCCCAAGTTATATCCTCCATGATGACATATACCATGTTTTCTCTGATCTGTATCCCAGTAATAAGGAGTAGGGTCAAGCCCTTTCTTTTTATAACCTGCAGTCATTTCTTTATCATCCCAAATATGCATCGAGCCTCTCACAATCTCACCAACATTCAGCATTAACACGTTGACAGATTCGGTAAGACAAGAATGCTCAGGATGTCCCTGCATATAGAAGAACTTGATCACAGGAAATCACCATAGCAAGATTGGTTCATTACTGGAGTTGTCATCAGTCTCAGAAACTTTGGGGATATTTTCTCCAAATTCCTAGGAAGTTCCATATCTTTTCTTTATATTGTGTTTCAGCCACACCATTAGCATCTGTTTAAAAGGCCATTTGGTGGGCTTAAAGTATGGGGTTCAGGTTATATATTCGTTGCCAGTGACTTCAAGACTACCACATCACAAACCAACTCCTCCCATTGGTGCAGGAGGTCCTCGAAGATCAGGAAAGGGCACCCAGCTTCCACATGAGTATATTCAGCGGAGTGCCTTCAAATTCTGGGTGCTCTGCCCTGTATGACTATGCAATACAAAAATCATCTGGGGCTAGAATGCATGTCTCCTGGTAGAACTAAGAGAGCTCAGTCAGAAATGCCGGGCAAGCGCAGTGGCTCACACCTGTAATCCCAGCACTTTGGGAGGCTGAGGTAGGTGGATCACCTGAGGTTGGAATTTTGAGACCACCCTGACCAACATGGAGAAGAAACCCCATCTCTACTAAAAATACAAAAAATTAGCCAAGTGTGGTAGCACATGTCTGTAATCCCAGCTACTCAGGACGCTGCGTCAGGAGAATCACCTGAACCTGGGAGGTGGAGGTTGTGGTGAGCCAAAGATTGTGCCATTGCACTCCAGCCTGGGCAACAAGAGCAAAACCCCATCTCAAACAAACAAAAAAATCCCTCTTCCTTGGGCTGAGAACAGTGGCTCACTCCTATAATCCCAGCACTTTGCAAGGCTGAGGCAGGTGGATTGCTTGAATCCAGGAGTTCGAGACTGATGATAGGAAGCAGAGAAACTCTAGGCAGACAGTGGGAGGTCCTTGATGAAGCTCCACCCTCAAGCCGAAAAGTCTGAGACTGCGGCCCAAAGTGAGAACTTCCATCCCTGTTTTCCCACTCAAATGTTGCCTTTCCTAAACCACCCATGGCCCTGCCCCCTCATCTTGTGCCTATAAATACCCAGAGTCGGCCGGCAGAGAGGAGAAGCAGCTGGACATCGGAGGGAAGTGGCTTGACTTCAGAGTAACAGCTTGATGGTGTAATTTCAGAGAATAATCTGGCTGAAGACGGCCAGACTTCAGGGGAAGAATATCTACCCCCTATTCCCTTTTAGCTCCCCTTTCCACTGAGAGCCACTTAGTCAGCAATAAATCCCCTGCATTTACCATCCTTCAATTTGTGTGACCTCATTTTTCCTGGATGCCGGACAAGAGCTTAGGAGCCACAAGTGCGGATCCAAAAGGGCCCACTGAGCTGTTAACACTTGCGCTGTCCATGGACAGCAGAGCTAAAAGAGAACTGTAACATGCCCTCTGAGGCTTCAGGGGTTGTGGGCACCACCCCCCACTCCCACAGTTGCTGCCATGGGGCCTCAAAAGCACTCACTCCAGCTCCTGCACCTGCTCACCTGTACACTCCCTCCCATCAAGGGTGGAACGCAGCAGGTCCAAGTGAGTGGAGTCCGCCCCTACCAGCACCAAAGTGAACAGATAGTTCCAGCACTCATGCACTCCAGTTCCCATCTCTTTCACTCATATGCTCCCTCCCATGAGGAGCTGAGAGCTGAAGGCTGAGTAAATGAGGCAACCCTGTTTTGCAAGTCCTGCAAAGGGGTCAAGGAAATATCCTACCTACTTCAAGACCAGCCGGGAAACATGGTGAAACCCCATCGCTACTAAAAACACAAACATGAGCCAGGCATGGTGGCATACACCTGAAATCCGCATTACTCGGGAGGCTGAGGCTCAAGAATCACTTGAACATGGGAGGCTGAGATCACACCACTGCACTCCAGCCTGAGTGACAGAGCAAGATACTGTCTCAAAAAAAAAAAAAAAAAAAACAGCCTCTTCCACCAAATAGTCAAGCTTGAAGAGTATAACACCAACGTAGGCAACATAGTGAGACCTGCTCTCTACTGAAAAAAGAAAATCTGCCAGGCACAGTGGTGCACACCTGTAGTCCAAGCTACTTGAAGGGAGGATGAAGGCAGGAGAATTGCTTAAACCTAGGAGATGAAGACTGCAGTGAGCCACCATTGCAATAGTGCATGCTAGCCTGGGCAACAAAGTGAGACCCTGCCTCAAAACAAAAACGTGTAGCACCACCTTCTACTGGTATTTACATATTTTTAGAGGAGTAACTTCACAGTACCCCCATCAAAGAAGTGATCTCTAAAGCACTGGTAGCCATGGATTGTGCTTTTAGGAGTTTGAACGTGTTTTCTCCAAAGATAACATGTGTCTGTTGATCTGGATGTCAACAGCAACCAAGAGTTTTTTGAAACATTAATTTTAAGAGAAGAATTGCCTTTTTTGCAGTATCCTGAAGAATTCCCTTTATCTTTATTATAA
Organism: Alouatta palliata; assembly: GCA_004027835.1. Taxonomy (NCBI): domain Eukaryota; kingdom Metazoa; phylum Chordata; class Mammalia; order Primates; family Atelidae; genus Alouatta; species Alouatta palliata. The sequence goes on from PVKV010014970.1 coordinate 37,687, forward strand.
TACTAGATTTTCATTATGAGGGAAGAAATTCAGCCCTCAAACTACTGAACTATTTTAAAAACCACTAAATTATGGTAATGTTATTGTAAAATTGAAAATATGTGAAATAACTGTATACTTTAAAAAAAAAGTATAATGCTAAAATGTTGTCATTTCAGCCAAGCATGGTGGCTCACCCATGTAATCCCAGCACTTTGGGAGGCCGAGGCAGGCAGATCACTTGAGGCCAGGAGTTCAAGACTAGCCTGGCCAATGTGGTGAAACTCTGTTTCTACTAAAAAAATTAAAATTAGCTGGGTGTGGTGGTGGGTGCCTGTAATCTGAGCTACCTGGCAGGCTGAAGCAGGAGAATTGCTTGAACCCAGGAGGCAGAGGTTGCAGTGAGCTGAGATTGTGCCACTGCACTCCAGCCTGGGTGATACAGTGAGACTCTATCTCCAATAAATAAGTAAATAAATAAACAGTTGTCATTTCTGGTGGTTTAATGATTGCATTACCTTGCATTAGGCTATAGTCCTAATGCTTCAATTCTGTCTATATGTATCTTTCCAGAGCTCATTACTATTTATAACTATAAAGTCAAGGTAATTATATATACTGCATCTTATCCATCAATTGAATATACTTTCCTCTTTACAAATAATTTGTTAGCTCTTTTTTCCGTTTCTTTTTTTTTTTGAAACGGAGTCTCTGTCACCCAGGCTGGAGTGCAGCGGTGCAATCTTGGCTCACTGCAGCCTCCATCTCCTGGGTTCAAGCGATTTTCCTGCCGCAGCCTCCCAAGTAGCTGGGTTTACAGGCACCCATCACCACGCCTAGCTAATTTTTGTATTTTTAGTAGAGATGAGGTTTCACCATGTTGGCCAGGCTGGTCTTGAACTGCTGACCTCATGTGATTGCCTGCCTAGGCATCCTAAAGTGCTGGGATTACAAGCATGAGCCACCACTCCTGGCTTAATTTGTTAACTCTTGCAAGATCTCAGTTATTCAGGAGAAATTCTCTCTGTTTGCTGGAAATAGTTATCCAGTGGCTGGCTGGCTGACGGTGATTAATGAATTATACTTTACGTTGGCCTGTTTACCAGCCTATTTAATTGATGTCTGGGCTTGTTAGCTTTGAGGAAATTTTGTGTTGTGATACAGAGCTGGAATATATCTAGTATAGACCACAAATAATACAATCCAGGTTGCATAAATCAAAAAGTGTAGCTTCCTTTAATTGCTTTTCTATTTTGTTAGGACTCTTGTGCTATCAATTGGGGCATTATAAAATTATGATTCCACAGACTGAGAAAAATTCTTATGTCCACATATCACCCTTTAAGCAGACAGTGTATTTCAAAAATTAACATTTTCAAATGATTCTTCCTATTCCAGTATTCTGTTATTTTTGAGATAATCAGAAGTCACAGGCTGGGCATGGTGACTCATACCTGTAATCCCAGCATTTTGGGAGGCTGAGGTGGGTGGATAACTTGAGGCCAGGAGTTCAAAACCACCCTGGCCAACATGGTTAAAACCTCTCTTTACAAAAAAATTTAAAAATTAGTCAGTCAAGGTGGTGTGTGCCTGTAATCCCAGCTACTTAGGAGGCTGAGGCAGGAGAATCGCTTGAACCTGGGAGGCAGAGGTTGCAGTGAGCTGAGATCAAACCACTGTATTCCATCCTAGGAGACAGAGGAAGACTCTGCCTCAAAAAAATGAATATATAAAAATAAAAAGTACAAAAAAGGTTATTGCTGCCAGTGAAGAAAGTGCTGACAATGTTTTGCTTAACTGGATCAAAATTTAATATTTTTCCTGGAAAAATACCTACAGGCAAAAAACTTTATATGCAGAAAAATAGATATAGACACAGAAACACACACACATCAAAAATAGCACGCTGCTCTATAAAATATTCCAAGAAAGAACAAAACAAATGAGATTTTTTTGTAACAGCAAAGTATGCCGATGACACAGCAAAAGCAGATTTGCTAGTGCTATTATTAGAGAAAGTACAAGTGTCCTGAGAAAGAAAACGTGTGTATCCAAACAAAACTGAGGGTTTCTGCTGAACAATGAAGCCTATAAAGCCCAGTATTTCTCTGTTGATTACTTGTTTCTGATCTTGTTTAGGAAAACTTTGGGCCTTCTATTTTATATTTAAATGCTGGAGGAGTGCTCACCACTCTCTGAATTGCCAGGGTAACTGGGCTTCCCACATCCTTTCCCTCTCTAGTAGTGTCAAATATTAGAAACATATAATCCAGATTTTTGTTTAAACTCAAAAGCTCCTTAAAAATAGATTTTCTACATTATGGAAATGCTTTTGTTTCAGTGGTCAACAGATCAATTGTGAGTCAACATCAAATGAGAAGTGGTTCATATTCTCCACTTCATATTCCACAGTCAGCTATAGTTACTATCATTTGCTACAGTTTTCATTGCAGATGGTTTCTCTTTTCAGTAATAATGTGATCATTCTGAATCTCAGTGATGTATAAAAATTTCTGAAATTTTCTACAATGAATATGTTCCTTTAGTTGATTGATCTATATTCTAAACAGGACTGGGACTTCCACAAACTACCCTAGAGCCTGTCTCTAAGCAAGCCCATGCCTAAACCATTTAGAACATTTTTTTTTTTTTTTTTTTTGGAGACAGGGTCTCATTCTGTTGTTCAGACTGGAGTGCACTGGTGTGATCACAGCTCATTGCAGACTTGACCTCCCTGGGCTCAAGTGATACTCCCACCTCAGCCTCCTGAGTAGCTGAGACTACAGGCATGTGCCACCATGTCTAGCTAATCTTTTGTAGAGACAGGCACATATTACCCCTTACGCAAACAGTGTATTTCAAAAAATTAACATTTTAAAAATGATTCTTACTATTTCAAGTATTCTGTACTTTTTTTGAGAAAATAAGTCATAGGCTGGGCATGGTGGCTCATGCCTGTAATGCCAGCACTTTGGGAGGCTGAGGCAGGTGGATTCCTTGAGGCCAGGAGTTGAGACCAGCCTGGCCAACATGGCGAAACCCCGTCTCTACTAAAAGTACAAAAATTAGACAAGCATGGTAGCTAATGTTCACCATGTTGCCCAGGCTGGTCTCAAACTCCTGGGCTCAAGCCATCTGTAGGCCTCAGCCTCCCAAAATGTTAGGATTACAGGTGTGAGCCACCATGCCCAGCCCATTCTATTTTAAAAGATTGGAAGCTTTCATTGTTCTTCCTTAATAACGTGTTAACATATCTCAGTGTGTGACATACAAAAGGATTCTTTTTTTTCTTTTTTTTTTCTGAGACAGAGTCTCACTCTGTCACCCACACTGGAGTGGAGTGGCATGATCTCAGCTCACTGCAACCTCCATCTCCCAGGTTGTTAGAAACTAATTTCTGGTGCCACAAAAGAAATAGCACTTGAACATAAATTTTCTCAGCAAGGCAAATATACTTCTATAGAAGAGTGCTATAGAAGTAAATGGAGCAATGACGAGAGCACCATGAACAAAGAAAAGCAGAGGTTTTTATTTCTAATGCAATGGGTTTCTACTACTGTGTCCTGTCTCTATTGGCTGGAACTGGACCACATAATCTAAACTGGTCCTGGTTGGCTAATGTGAAGGTGGAGGGAGGGAGTTACACTGGTGGGAAGGACAGTTTCAGCAGACGTAACCATTGCAGCAGGAGGGTAATTTGCAGAGTGAGTAGAATGTAGTCCCTATAGATAAGGACTGGCAGGGAAGTTGCTTACTGAGACCAGGGCAGGGAGACACAGAATAAGGAAGTCTGGCCTTAAAAGCAGGAAACAAAAAACAAGGAACTTAAACAAGCTAAACCTTTAAAGAATAACTTCTTACTGTATTTAACAATTCCCCCTTTTTAATTTTTACAGTACTTCTTCAAACCTTTTTAACATAATTTGACTCTGTTGTTCTATTTGGTCTTTTAAAAGAAAAAGCTCATTTGAATAAGGAGGAGGAGGAGGATTGAAGGAGGTTTTGGTGAGAGCTGTTTCAATAAGACTTTGTATTAATGCTCAGGAACAGGGTATAACACAGCATCCTACAAGAATAAGCAACCCTATTCCAGTGGCAAGAGAGGGGAGGATTAAGGACATAAGTCCCTTCCATTTGCTGAACAATTTTCCCATTAAAATTGGGGAGAGATCTTTTAGTCCAGAATTTTTACTTAATTCATTGGATAAAGTGGGTTCTTGTAAGGCCCTTGTTATGCTCCCACTGGGGCCAGTGTTGTTTGGGATGAAGGTACAACACTGAGTTGTTTTTTTTTTTTTTTTTTTTTTTTTTTTTAAGAGACAGGGTTTCACCATGTTGACCAGGATGGTCTCGATCTCTTGACTTCGTGATCCACCCGCCTCGGCCTCCCAAAGTGCTGGGATTACAGACGCAAGCCACCTCGCCCAACAGTGAGTTTTAATCATAACACAAACACCATCTTTTTCAGCTAATATATTATCTAGGGCCATTCTGTTTTCCCAGGCCCTCTGGCTAGTAGGCCCCAATTGTGCTATTCCTTTGACAGCATCCCTGGTGTAATGAATAAACTACTACTGATTATAATAAATGTAATTTATCCAATCCACATTTTTATTAACAGTTACTCACCAAAATATTGATTCAAATCCTGCTGCTATTTGATCCCGGGCTTTGAATTCATCTGGCACTCCTTGTGGAACTCGAATACCATCCGTGTAAACATGGGGGGTCAAAGAACCCATGTGGGGCACTTCTTCTTTTACAATTTTCTTTCCTAGTGTGTTGATGGAATGCTAAGGTGAAAGGGACAGCCAACTGGACTAGAGCACATGTGCTGCTCCAATTATTTGGCAGAGTACCCAGCAATAGTCCACTGCAATACCACCATTCATCTGCTCAGGGATGAACAAGGGCAGAGTGATTGGTGAGCTCTTGAAAAGGCTTGGTTTCACTGCACCCTGTGAAGTCTCCAAGGAATGCTAACTTTTCCCCCTGCCATGAAAGGCATGAAGTGAAGTGAACATCAGGGGCTAAAGGTCGGATGGCCCTTAGGGGCTGACCCACAGGGCTCTTAACCTCAGGGAAGAGCAGTGAAAGAGTCTCCCATGACTCATTGCCCCAGACTGTGGAGTTCTGGAAGAGAGTTACCATACAGCTCATGCCCAGTTCGTGAGAGGATCACCCAAGTGGAAAGGGGACAATTTGGGTCTCTGACCTGCCTGTTGTACAAGCGTAACAGTCGCTTTTGTTTAGTGTGCAAACAGAATATTTAATCCATTCCAGCCAAGCATTTGTGTCCTGATACCCTGTTTCAATTGCTATAGTTTGTTTTAAATCTTTAATCTTTACAACAGCTACTTTGGTTTATCATTGGGTATATAACAAGAAAAGGTTTGGTTTGCAGAGAATGTAGGAGAGGAAGAAGGGGGTGCAGAAGGTGGGGAAGCAATGAAGCGCATTTCTTTTTTTTTTTTTTTTGACAGAGACGCCCAGGCTGGAGTGCAGTGGCGCGATCTCTGCTCACTGCAACCTCCGCCTCTTGGGTTCAAGTAATTCTCTGCCTCAGCCTCCTGAGTAGCTGGGATTACAAGCACCCACCACCATGCCCGGCTAATTTTTGCATTTTTAGTAGAAACGGGGTTTCACCATGTTGGTCAGGCTGGTCTTAAACTCCTAACCTCGTGATCCACCCACCTTGGCCTCCCAAAGTGGTGGGATTACAGGTGTGAGCCACCAGCACCCAGACAATGAAACACACTTCAAAGGATCTTATGGGGTCCTTCCCTGAGACTTCTGCTCCTATACCAGAGAAACAGCTTAATGAAGGGCAAGAACTCTGGGGAGCAGAGATGGTAATCTGTACTGGATTATATTGGTTCAGTTAATAATTGGGAGGGCTAACTCCTTTAATAAAATATGTGAGGTTCTTTTTTAAAATTTTTTTGTTTTGTTTTGTTTTGAGACGGAGTTTTTCTCTTGTTGCTCAGGCTGGTGTGCAATGGCATAATCTTGGCTCACTGCAACCTCTGCCTCCTGGGTTCAAGCGATTCTCCTGCCTCAGCCTTCTGAGTAGGTGGGACTACAGGCATGCGCCACCACGTCTGGATAATTTTTTTGTTTTTAGTAGAGACATGGTTTCTCCATGTTGGTCAGGCTGGTCTTGAACTCTTGACCTCAGGTGATCCGGCTGTCTCGGCCTCCCAGAGTGCTGGGATTACAGGCATGAGCCACTGTGCCTGGCTGAATATATGGTTTTCATAAACTGCAAGTACTAATTGGGGTGGTTCATCCTTGGTCTTCAGTATTTTATAGAGCATTGGATCAACTTTGGCAGAGAGGCTCTGCTCGAGGAGGACAAGATTCCCAGTTTATACTGGAATCTTCGTCAAACTCTTCCCAAACTAACTTACCCCAGTTAACAGATTTTCAGTCTGAGGAGAGCTCGGAGGGACAAAGATACTCTTCTGAAGTGGAGCGTTGCCTCTGGCTTGGCAAATCTCCACAGGGAATCATAAGGCAAGCATTAAAAGTAGTAGTTTGGGGTGAACTTAACCCACTTACATTAATAACGAGAAGACTAGTAATAGAAGGGGAAAAGAAAGAGATCCAGTGTAATAGGACCAAAACCATTTTAGCTTTAGCTTGGTTGGAGTTGGCCCTGGAATAGCTGTCCATGATTCTGGAGGGAGTGATGCTCTTTTGACCTGGGTGTGATGAGTCCATCCTCATTTTGCTGTTTGAACTGCAGTGTTGGTGGCTGGGAAGTTTTCCTTCCCTCCAACTTTTGACAACCTGGTCCCCAGGCTGATGTTGGTGTACTGGAAACTCTAGGAGTGGTGCCTGTGCTTTAGTTCTAAGGAAAGAGAATGTGGAAGATAAACCAAGTATATAATTTTTGAGAAACGGATCTTTTGTTTTGAACGTGGGAATGTCAGCAGTGGAGTGCAAACAGGGCAAACTATACATTTCACAAGGGGATAAGCCAACATCTCTCCAAGGAGCAGTTCAGATTCTCAACAGAGCAATGGGAAGGCAGCTAGTCCATGGCAACCGAGTTTCTAAGACTAACTTGGTTAGGTGGCTTTTTAGAGTTTGGTTCATTTTTCCACTTTTCCTGATAAAGGTGGGTGCCAGGGAGTATGATATTCTCATGTTATATCCAGTACCTGGGCTAATTTCTTAATGACATGTGCAGTGAAATGAGTCCCATTATATGAATCAATGTTTTCTTTCTTTTTTCTTTTTTTTTTCTTTTTGAGAGAGGGTCTCACTGTGTTGCCCAGTCTGGAGTGCAGTGGCATAATCTTGGCTCACTGCAACCTCTGCCTCCCAGGTTCAAGTGATTCTCTTGCCTGTCTCCCAAGTAGCTGGGACTACAGGCACATGCCACCACACTCGGCTAATTTTTTATTTTACTAGAGATGGGGGTTTCACCATGTTGGCCAGGCTGGTCTCGAACTCCTGACCTCAGGTGATCAGCCCCCTCAACCTCCCAAAATGCTGAGATTATAGGCGTGAGCTGCCGTGCCCTGAATCAATGTTTTCTGTTAATCCAAACCTGGGTATAATATTTTCGACGAATGCCTTGACTACATTATTAGCAGTTGTACTTAAAAAGGGAATAGCTTTTACCCAATGAGTAAGGTGATCTACTACTACTAATAAATACTTTAGATGACCATTTGGGGCCTCTTGGTGTAATCAGCTTGGATACTTTGGAATGGTCTTAATCCTGGATCCCTTCTCCCAAGAGGTGGTTTTCTGAGGGTCTGCTTAGTAGTCTTAACTACATACTAAGCAACTGTCTGCAACCTGTCTCACCAAAGTGTAAATTCTTATACATCTGTAAACCCTAAGGACTGCATCACACATAGCCTGAGGTCCCCAGTGAGTTCCTTGATGCAGATGAAAGAGGATTTCTCTCATGAGCGGTTTAGATAACGTTTCTCTTTGGTCTGGTAACATCCATCTCCCTTCTGAATTTTCTTTGGCCCCATTTTTATTAATTTCTCTTTTTCAATGGGAGAGAAGATGGGACTTGCAGTTGGGGGAGGAAGGGGTTAAGTGAAAAACAGACATTTTAGAGGAAACAAAAGCTTGATTTGGTTATTTGATCTGCAAGGTTGTTTACCTGGCTTTTAAAAGAGATACCTCTTTGATATCCTGGGACATGGACAATCGTGATTTCTTTTGGCAATTGGAGGTTTTCTAATACTTGGGTGATTAATTCCTTGTAGACCAGGTATTGGCCTTTGCTAGTAGTAAGACCTTGTTCAGTCCAAATTTTTCCAAAGGTATGAGCTACCCTGAAGGCATATTTGGAATTAGTATAGTCTCTTTTTGGTTCTGAGTGTGCTTTAAGGCTTGATTTAATGCCGACAATTCACATGTTGGGCAGACCAATTATTGGGTAGTTTTTCCGACTCTACTTTTGCAAGGCCTTCCCCACAGACTACCCACTATGTCTTTTCCTTCAATTGCCCAGGAAGAGCCATCTATAAATACATGCTGCCCCATTTGAAAGGGATCTCTCTTAAATTGGGTCTAACTTTAGTATGATAATCAATTAAATTTAAACACTCATGCTCAGGTCTCTTTAAATTTGTATTCCCAGTTAGGAAACCTGCTGGGTTAAGTGAATTATTGGTGGTTAGTGTTAAATTATTTCTAACAGGATAGCTTTGTACTCTAAAATTCTTTAGTTAGTAAGCCACTTTTTTGTCTTCTGATTAAGGATACTTTTGACTTGGTGAGGTGTACTGACAATGAGGTTCCTTCTAAAAGTTAATTTCCTGCTTCTGTTCTGTTCGTAGGGCTGTCATTACTACAAATAAAATATGTTTAGGCCACTCTTGGGTTACAGGGCCAAGAATTTTTGATGAAAAGGCTTTGGGCTGCTGGTGGCCCCTGTGATTTTGAGTGAGTACTCCTAAGGCTACTCTTTTGTTTACATTGACAAAGAGATGAATGGGCAGTTTTAGGGAGGGTAAAGCTAGGACGGGGCAGTTACTAGTAACAACAGGGTGAGTGCTCTGGACTGATTAATAGCTCTAAGGTTTTGCACTAACCGGTATTACCCATCTGGCTTCTTTACAAGCAGTATTGGAGTGTCATAGGGAGAAACACAGGTTTCAAGAAGTCCATCAGGGAAACGATCTTACAGGTTTTAAATTTACCCTGGCTTTTAAAGGAATAGGGTATTGCTTTCTCTTTACTACTTCCCTAGGAGTTTTTTTATTTAACATGAATTGGAGGAATCTGTAACTTTCCTCAATTCTCATCTTTGACCATACCTCAGGATGAATGTACTTTTTGTCTGTGGTGGTGAGCAAGTTTAGGGAGGGGAGGAATTTTCCATGATGTATTTGGAGGCCTAAGCCTAATTTTAGCAGTAAATCTCTTCTTAATAGATTTGTCTCTGCTTCCAGAATTAACAGAAATTTAATACTAGCTGATCGGTTTTTATATTTTACTTCTGTCTCCTCTAAGATTTTTGCTCTAAACTCTTCTACTTTTATCCCTGAGATAAAAGAAGTTATTCTTGTGAACAAGTTATATTAGATGGAAGATAACAAACTGAGGAGCTAGCTGCTTCTGTGTTGATTAAAAATGTTATAAGCTCAAGTTTAGGTCCCATTTCTAAATTTATCAAAGGTTCTTGGTGGGACTCAAGATAAAAAAAGATAGAGCCCCTGACTTCCCTAGTCTTCTTCAAAAGTTGTAAGTAGGATGACTTTTTCTTCCTTTTCTCATTCAGGGCATTGTCTTTTAAAGTGACCTAATTTCCCACATTTGAAACATTTGTTCTCTCTTTTTTCTACCTTTGAGTGTCCTGGCTTTACTGTTTCGTACCTTTTATATTGCCTGGAGAGTGGGGGTCTAGGTTCTTTATAGGTTCTGGTCCCCCGGGTACTTTGTTCTATGGTGGACAGCAGAATTTTTGCCTTTTGCTTTTGTTTTTATCTCTTCTTACATACATTTTTTGGGCTTCTCTTAGAAGCTCTTCTATAAGTCTACCTCTCCAGTTCTCTCTCTTTTGTAATTCCTTGTTAATATCTAGCCAACTATTGGTTACAAAATGAAGCTTTAACATTTCTCATCAGAGGGGTCTTCTAATTCTAGACTGGCATATTTTCTCATTTGCTCTCAAGAGTCTGTCTAGTAATTTTTTAGTTCTTTTATCTTTTCCTTGTTGTATATTGAAAGCTTTTGTAATGTTTTGGATGGGAGGGGTACAGACTCTCAAATTCTTTTAATTATAATTTCTCTAAGGTCTTTTCATTATCCTTCTAATATTTTTACATTAGGCTTAGGGGACTATCAGGGGAATATTATTTTTGCCAGCTTTATCCTTTTCATTCCTTACCTTACTTGGAGTACTTCCCATCTTGATGGCTTTGCAGTGAGGCTAAATCTCCCCTACTGGAGATTTCTTGCCTTTTGGGGTAAGTCTCAATTTCCCCTACTGGAAATTTCTTGCCTTCCCTACTAGTAGAGGTTTGTGTGAGGCTCAATCCCTCTACTGGAGATTTCTCACCTCTTCTACTTTTGCTTTGTCCTTCTCTAGCCACTGCCCTCGTGGAAACATTAAGTTTCTTTTGGCATTGGTGGGTTGGTATAAACCACCAACCTGGACTCCTTTACAGGAGGGCTACCCTAAACCGTATGAGGTGACCGTGGAACCACAGATCAGGACTCAACACTTGCTTTGCACTCAACTGTGCATCTCATTCACACACTTTCATCCTCCAAGATGCCCCAACAAAGGAATACTTAACTGCCCCCACAGCTTTTCTTGCCTTGGTATGTCCCAACCAAGGACTACTTCATCGCCCCCATGGCTTTTCTTACCTTGTCCCAACCAAGAAATATTTCACCGCCCCCGCAGCTTTTCTTACCTTGATTTTGATTACCAAGGAAATATTTTGCCAGCTCCTGTAGCATTTCTTACCTTGTTCTGTGCACACAGTTACCTGGTCACACATTTTCCTCCCACGTTGCTGAGAGTCCAGGTTTATTCGTCATTCCAGATGGGTCTTGATTCTTTTTTTTTTTTCTTTTTTTTGGAAACGGAGTTTCGCTCTTGTTACCCAGGCTGGAGTGCAATGGCGCGATCTCGGCTCACCGCAACCTCCGCCTCCTGGGTTCAAGCAATTCTTCTGCCTCAGCCTCCCGAGTAGCTGGGACTACAGGCACGTGCCACCATGCCCAGCTAATTTTTGTATTTTTTTTGGTAGAGACGGGGTTTCACCACGTTGACCAGGATGGTCTCGATCTCTTGACCTCGTGATCCACCCGCCTCGGCCTCCCAAAGTGCTGGGATTACAGGCGTGAGCCACCGCGCCCGGCCGGGTCTTGATTCTTTATTCCTGAGGCCACTGCAACAAGGCAGCAGGGCATGCCTCCTCACGGGAGAGGACCAGAACCCTTCCTGGAGGAGAATGGGATCCCTGTACAGGGCCACCAAATTGTTAGAAACAAATTTTTAGTGCTGCAAAAGAACTACCACTCAAACACAAATTTTCTCAGCAAGGCAAATTTACTTCTATAGAAGAGTGCATCTCGTGGATGGAGCAATGGTGAGAGCACCACAAACAAAGAAAAGTGGAGGTTTTTATTCCTAATGCAATGGGTTTCTACTACTGTGTCCTGTCTCCATCGGCTGGAACTGGACTGCACAATCTAAACTGGTTCCAGTTGGCTAATTTGAAGGGTACAGGGAGGGAGTTTCACAAGGATGGAGGCAGGAAGGACAGTTTCGGCAGGAGAAACCATTGCGGCTGGACGGGTAATTTTCAGTGAGTGGAATGTGGGCCCTATGGGTAAGAACTGGTGGGGAAGCTGTTTACTGAGACCAGAGCAGGGAGACACAGGGATAATGAAGTCTGGCCTTGAAAGCAGGGAACAAAGAATAAGGAAACTTAAACAAGCTAAACCCTGAAGAACTTCTTACTGTATTTAACATTAGTTCAAGCAATTCTCCTGCCTCAGCCTCCCGAGTAGCTGGGATTACAGGCATACACCGCCTGGCTAACTTTTGTATTTTTTTGAAATGGAGTCCACTCTGTCACCCAGGCTAGAGTGCAATGGCATGATCTCGGCTCACTGCAACCTCCATCTCCCAGGTTCACGTGATTCTCTTGCTTCAGCCTCCTGAGTAGCTGGGAGTCCAGGCACATGCCACCGCACCCAGCTAATTTTTGTATTTTTAGTAGAGATGGGGTTTCAACATCTTGGCCAGGCTGGTCTCAAACTCCTGACCTCGTGATCCACCCACCTTGGCCTCCCAAAGTGCTGGGATTACAAGCATAAGCTACCATGCCCGGCCTTAACTTTTGTATTTTTAATAGAGACAGAGTTTCACCATGTTGGCCAGGCTGATCTCAAACTCCTGACCTCAGGTGATTCTCCCGCCTTGGCCTCCCAAAGTGCTGGGATTACAGGCATGAGCCTCTGGGCCCGGCTGAAAGAATTTCTTTTGAGGTATGATGAAGCATGTGATAGCTTCAAGAATGACTTGTTTTTCTTGTGATGGGGGGAACTATTCCCACTCTGTTGCCCAGGATGGAGCACAGTGGCACCACTGCAACCTTCACCTCCTGGGTTCAAGTAATTCTCCTGCCTCAGCCTCCCTAGTAGCTGGGACTACAGGTGTGCACTACCACACCCATCTAATTTTTGTATTTTTAGCAGAGACAGGGTTTCACCATGTTGGCAGGTTGACCTCGAACTTCTGACCTCAAGGGATCCACCCGCCTCGGCCTTCCAAAGTGCTTGGATTACAGGCATGAGCCACCATACCCAGCCCATATTCATCTTTTGTATAATCATTCAAAAGTGTCTGTTTTAGTTTCCTGGGACTGCTGTAACAAACTACCATAAATCTGATGGCTTAGCACAGTCAAAATGTTTTCTCCCCATTCTGGAGGCCAGAAGTCTGAAATCAGGGTCTAAGCTCCCTTCGAAGGCCCTAGGGAAGTATCTTTTCTTGCCTCTTCCAGCTTCTAGTGTCCCAGGTATTCCTTAGCTTCTAGTGGCATAACTCCAAGTCTCTGCCTCCATCTTCACAAGGCTTTCTCCATCTGTCTCTCTTCTATGTGTCCCTTATAAGGGCACTTTTAATTAGATTTAGGGCCCATCTGAATAATTCAGGATGATCTCCTCTCTAGATCCTTAATTGTTATACTTACAAAGGCCTATTTTTCCAAATTAAATCACAATCACGGGTTCTAGAACATGAACATATCTCTTTGGGGGCCATTATTCTACCCACTACAGTGCCCTTCATTTCTGAATTCCAAACTCAGCATTGTAATGAATACAGCAATAGCTCTTATTCATCAAACACATTATTTCTTTTTTTTTTTTTTTTTTTTTTTTTTTGAGACGGAGTCTTGCTCTATCACCAGGCTGGAGTGCAGTGGTGCAATCTCGGCTCACTGCAACCTCCACCTCCTGGGTTCAAGCGATTTTTCCACCTCAGCCTCCCAAGTAGCTGGGACCACAGGCATGTGCCACCATGCCCGGCTATTTTTTGTATTTTTTAGTAGAGATGGGGTTTCACCACGTTGGCCAGGGTGGTCTCGATCTCTTGACCTCATGATCCACTCGCCTTGGCCTCCCAAAGTGCTGGGATTACAGGCGTGAGCCACCGCGCCCGGCCCACATTATTTATTTTCATTTGCTCAAGCAGATTTCAACCAAGCTATTTATTGAGAAGTCAGTTATATGCTAAGACAACTAGATAGCCACATGCAAAAAAATGAAATTGGACCTTTACCTCACACATATACCAAAGTTACATGAAAATGAATCAAATACCTAAATATAAGCTGAAACCATAAACCTCATAGAAGAAAATATAGATGTAAATTTCTGTGACTTTGGATTTGGCAATGGTTTGTTAGATATAACATAAAGCACAAGTGACCAAAGAAAAAGGAGATAAATTGGACTTCAAAATTAAAAACTTTTGTACTTTAAAAGACACCATAAAGAAAGTGAAAAAACGACACACAGAATGGGAGGAAGAACTTGGCAAACTGTATATCTAATAAGAATCTAGTATCCAGAATGTATCAAGAACTTTTAAAATTCAACACTGAAGGCTGGGGGTGGGGTGGCTTATGCCTGCAATATCAGCACTCCAAGAGGCTCAGGCAGGAGGATTGCTTCAGCCCCGAGTTCAACACAAACCTGGATAACATTGAGACCTTGTCTCTACTTTTTTTTAGAAAAAAAAGAACAGAAAATTCTATACTGAAAAGACAACCCAATTTAAAAATGGGCAAAGGACTTAGACATTTCTTCAAGAAATATATATAGATGCTCAATAAGCAAATGAAAAGATGTTCAACATCATTAATCATTAGGGAAATGCAAAACCACAATGAGACACCACTTCACATGAGTGAAGTATCTGAGACAGACCTCAGTTGATTTAGAAAGTTTATTTTGCTAAGGCTGAGGATGCACACTAGTGACACAGCCTCAGGAGGTCCTGACAACATGTGACCAAGCTGTTCATAGCACAGTTTGGTTTTATACATTTTAGAGAGACAGGAGACATCAGTCAGCATATGTAAGATGAAAACTGGTTCGGAAAGGTGGGATAACTTGAAGCATGGAGAGGAATTCCAGGTCATAGGTAAATAAGAGGCAAATGGTTGCATTCTTTTGAGTTATCTGATTCGTCTCTCCAAAGGAGGCATTTATCTGGTTAGCCTCTCCAAAGGAGGCAATCAGATATGCATTAATCTCAGTGAACAGAGGGGTGGACTTTGAATAAAATGGGAGGCAGGTTTGCCCTACACAATCATCAACTTGACTTTTCCCTTTAGCTTAGTGATTTGGGGACTCCAAGATTTATTTTCCTCTCACATTTCCCTCATTCTCTTTTTAAAAATATTTTGGAGAAAGCAATTTAGAAGAAAATGAGTCTCCGGTCTCAGGCCTCACCTGATCGCTCATGGCCAGGAGGGTAGACAGGTAGGTCCTGAGTTATTAGGAGAGCTCTTTTTAGCAGGTTGTAAAGTTTCATGTCTTATGAAGAGAAAATAGGAGGAGGAAGGGGGAAAAAACTAAAAACAAAAGAATAATCCTGGAAAATCTATATAAGCCACATTACTCTTCTTTGTTTTTGGTGCTCAATAAATGCTTGTTTGTTGAATAAGCCACATTACTCTGAAGTCCATATATCAGTAGGCAGGTATGAAAGTGGCTTATGTATGTAAACAGGTTACTGTTATTTTATTCTGAAGTTTAATGTGTCTAGCTTCAGTTCACAGGGCTTTAAGAAAGCACAGCTTAGTTTTCAGTGACTCCAAATTAGAAAAAAATGGGAGAAAAATAAGAAAAAAATGGAAAATATTATTTTGAAGACTTGTAGCCAAAAAAATTAAAATTCAGTTCAAACTGTAGAAAATAATAAAAATAGAAAAACATTAGGCAGGACTAGAATCTAACAGGTGTACTATAGTTTTTGAAACATAATATTTCTCTCTCTAGTTTCCCATTTTTACTAAACACAAATCATAATGGGACTGATTTGCTGTATTACACTTGGCCTGATTATTTGTATACAGTGCAGCAAGAATAATTTTTTTTACATTGTCTTTCACATTGGCTTTGATGAAACTTTGTTCCATAGAAGGAATGTCAGATAAGACTTTTTAAAGCTGAGCCCAGCCATGGATTTGTACCATCAAATACCTATGAGTTGGGTGAATTCCTCTCTTAAGGGCCCAAGATAAACTTGAGGCTCTGGGGCCTATCAGAAAGTGACATTCCTTACTTACCACAAGCCAGGAACCCTGTATATGGACTGTGTTGACAAAGGTATCAGGCCAGTTTTCCCAAGGAGTTTTTATTGGCTGTATAAGTCAAGTTTAATTTGTTAAAGGAAAATACACCATTCCAGTCAAAGTTATTTTATAACTTGATAAAATAACCAGTTTCTCCAAGTGTGTCCTACTACAAATGAACACAGATTCTTATTGCACTTAGGCAAATAACTGTATTGCCATAAGTTAAGAATGCTCAGAAACAGCTTCCAAATTCTGGAGAAATCAGGTAGAGAGAAACAAATATGCTCCAAATTTTGTTCAGAGGAGTATACTAACGTGTTAAAAGTTGTCAATAGCTCAAAAGAAACATTGCCTTGATTCTGAAAAAAAACAAAACAAAACAAAGGATAAGCAATGTTTTAAGCAAAAAGTCAAAAAGATTTACTTCAGTCCTCTATCAGTTCAGTCCATGCAGTTAATTCCTGTTCTACTTAATATTCATAAATATTTCAGCTCTCCATGAATCCTGAAAGTTTTCCCTCTATTCTGATGTCACAATCTCCAAAGTTATCAGAAACTTGCATTCCAGAGCACCTGATAGGCTGGGCACAGTGGCTCACTTTTCTCCCTTTTGTCCCCTCCTCAAGTAACAATCAACTATTAATATTACTACATCTGGCTGGGTGTGATGGCTCAGGCCTGTAATCCCAACACTTTAGGAGGCCAAAGTGGGTGGATCACCTGAGGTCAGGAGTTTGAGACCAGCCTGGTCAACATGGTGAAATCCTGTCTCTACTGAAAATACAAAAATTAGCCAGGCATGGTGGCACATGTCTGTAGTTCCAGTTCCTCAGGAGGCTGAGGCAGAAGAATCACTTGAACTGGGAGGCAGAGGCTGCAGTGAGCTGAGATCACACCATTGCACTTCACCTTGTGCGACAAGAACAAAACTCTGTCAAAAGAAAGAAAGGAAAAGAAAAAAAAAGGAAAGAAAGGGAGAGGGAAGGAAGGAAGGAAGGAGGGAAGGAAAGGAAAGGAAGGAAGAAAGAAAGGAAAAAGTTGTTGGTATCAGGCCACAACAAATAGAACTCAAGGAAAAAAACTTACGTAAGTTGAAAATAAGTTGAAGGAGAGCATTACTATTTTGTGCCCTTTAAAAGGGTTAAAAGGGGAGAGAAAACCAAAAACAGTGAGCTGCAATAAAGGTGAACTTTGAGTTAAAAAAATTAAAAGCGAGCCGGGCGTGGTGGCTCACGCCTGTAATCCCAGCACTTTGGGAGGCCGAGGCGGGTGGATCACGAGGTCAAGAGATCGAGACCATCCTGGTCAACATGGTGAAACCCTGTCTCTACTAAAAATACAAAAATTAGCTGGGCATGGTGGCACGTGCCTGTAGTTCCAGCTACTCGGGAGGCTGAGGCAGGAGAATTGCTTGAACCCAGGAGGCGGAGGTTGCGGTGAGCCAAGATCGCGCCATTGCACTCCAGCCTGGGCAACAAGAGTGAAACTCCGTCTCAAAAAAAAAAAAAAAATTAAAAGCAGCTGGGTGTGGTGGCTCACGCCTATAATCCCAGCATTTTGGGAGGCTGAGGTGAGCAGATCACAAGGTCAGAAGTTCAAGACCAGCCTGGCCAGCATGGTGAAACCCCATCTCTACAAAAATACAAAAAAAATTAGCCAGGCATAGTGGCATGCACCTGTAATCCCAGCTCCTTGGGAGGCTGAGGCAGAAGAACTGCTTGAACCTGGGAGGCAAAGCTTGCAGTGAGATATGATTGTGCCATTGAACTCCACCTGGGCGACAGAGTGGGACACCATCTCAAAAAAATAAAAAATTTCCGGGCCCGGCACGGTGGCTCATGCCTGTAATCCCAGCACTTTGGGAGGCCGAGGCGGGTGGATCACGAGGTCAAGAGATCGAGACCATCCTGGTCAACGTGGTGAAACCCCGTCTCTACTAAAAAAAAAAAATACAAAAATTAGCTGGGCATAGTGGCACATACCTGTAGTCCCAGCTACTCGGGAGGCTGAGGCAGGAGAATTGCTTGAACCCAGGAGGCGGAGGTTGCGGTGAGCTGAAATCGCGCCATTGCACTCCAGCCTGGGTAACAAGAGCGAAACTCTGTCTCAAAAAAAAAAAAAAAA
>PVKV010014971.1:0-55493 GCA_004027835.1 Alouatta palliata
ATCTGACCTGATATATATTTATTTATTTATTTATTTTAAATTTTCAGCATATACATTTTTCTCCAAGAAGGCACATTTTTAGAGGAAAACTGACCTGATTTATATAATATATATATTATATATATAATATATATATTATATAAATCAGGTCAGTTTTCCTCTAAAAATGTGTCTTTGTTCTTTATCTCTAGTCATTTTCATAACTTTATTTTCTATATCTCTGGTGTTTGAAGCTGGTTTGCTTTTTAACAACTCATTTATCTATTGATTTTCTGGTTTCTTATTTGTGCTGATTAAAACTCTGATCAATTTATTTCTAAAATCAAATTATTTTTATCTCAATAAATTGGAAAAACATTTAGACGTTTTATTTTCTTCATCCTGTTTGACTATAATGTATTGATATCTTGAAAACAACTTTGGTGTTTGTTTCATTTGTTGGTCATTTTCATCTCCAATAGAGACCAATCCAGGGATAATTCAGTGTATTAAAAGAAAAAAAGTCTCTTTCCAAAGGGAGAATTTTTTCCTCTTGTTTCTTTTATGCTTATATATATTCTTTCTAAAATATCATGTGATTTTTTAAAACAATAAACATGGATAAACATATGCAAAAGGACACACAGTCATGTATATGAACAAGAGTTAAATACCACAAGCAATAATTCCAAAAGCCTTCTTGATACATCTCACTTTGAAAGGTTCACAGGCATCACAAATATATTTCCTAAGTGAAACTATAGATCTCTCCCACCTAATTCAACTCTGTCAACAGAACCTCTTCCATTCAATTGATCTTCCACCCTGTTCTTCATCCTTGACGTCTACAGCCATCAAAAGTACTATTAATTCTATTTCCAAACCACATTTCACATCAACCCTTTCAAACTACAATAACTTTTATTATCCAACACACTATTTTATCTTGCTTAGACTGCTGTAATTAACCGGTATTTCTTCTTCAACTTTTTCTCTTTTCCACTTCTATACTCCATTCTCCACACAGTAATATTACATCTGTCTCTATCCATTTATCCATCCATCCATTTATCCATCCATTCATCCTTCTATTTCATTGCATGATAGATAGAGCTTACTGGACTTCTTTCTCTTCCAGAAGCTTAGCCACACTGTACACTCAATTCCTTTAATTACAAGAAATTACCTTTCTCCTGCCTCAAGGAGTTACATATTCTGCTACTTTTGCTTGTGGCATTTGTTACTTTGTTCTTCATGTTCAGGTAAGCTGAAAGGGAATTCATTTTGATAAGTGTTCCTTCACTTTCTAGACCAGTATAATAGAATATAATGTGAGTCAATAATACAAGATGCATTTATAATTTAAAATTATTTAGTACTTACAGTTAAATAGGTAAATTTATTTAAACTAATATATATGATTTTAATGCAATATGTCCAAAGTATTATTTTTCAAAAATGCAATTGATATAAAAAAGCATTAATTAGATATTTTATATTCTTTTTTGGTACTAAATCTTCCAAATCTTCTACATGTTTTACAATCACTACATATCTGGATTTTGACCAACGTGTTTCCCTCTCATGATCAAAAGATAAACATAATTCTGGAAGAATGTACACCAAATTTTAAAACTATTTCTGAGTTGTGTAGGGAATGGAGGAGTTCATTAGAAAGAAAAGACTGCCCTTTCTCTGTTATGCAATTCAATGTCTGCTTTTTTCTATAATGCACCTCTTCTATTTACTACATTAAAATATATTTCCACTTTGAAAATAATTGAACATGATTTAAAACAGAAATATTCTGAATATTAAAGAACTGTGAATTATTATAAATTCACTGTCATTTTGTGAATAAATTTTATGTTCTGAAAGAGAATACTATTTAAAACATGTTGCTTTCCCTGTACAATACAAAACATAACTGGATAATCTTGTTTAAAAGTAAGTCATTGTTCATTTTCCTGCATTCAATTGTCCTTATGAACTGGGAAGGAATTACTCAACCAAAAACAGTTAAAGCCTTATTTTCTTTGTACTAGAAATACAACCTAAGGACTATTCCATCTCCTTATTAACCTCACAGATTAGTGGATTTTTTTCTAGCCCAATGTCATGCTTCCTAGGCATTTTGTCCACGCTCCTATATGATTAATATTGTATCATATTATAATAATTTGACTAATTTTCCATTGCACTGAGCTCCCATTGCATTGTGAGCACTTCGTGTTCAAAGAACTGATCCTATTTATCTTGGGATTTCTAGCAGCTAACCCAGTGTCTGGTGCATAACAGAATATATTGCTCAAAGTTGACTTAATTTGGCATATATGTCCCTGTGGCATATTTTTAATGACTTTGAAAATAAGTAATACAGTTTATCTGTAATATTCTATACATGTTCAAATAATAATTTAAATTAAATTAGAATTACACTTTACAATTCACCTGAAATTCACCATATCTCTTAATAAAATATAATACATGCATATAGAAGCATGTCTAGAGAATACTTGTTTAGAACTGTAAATACATAATGATCTATGTTTGAGACAAAGTTAAAAATAGAAAAATTCATTTATTTTAATAAACTGACAGAATAGTAATGAGTAGAGTTTTCTTGATTTGGGTTTGTGGCTTTGCTTTTACTTAGTGTACACTTTGATTGACATTTTTCTCCCTAAAGCTTGACAGAATCAAACACTGGATGAAATATGTTCTCTGTCATGAAGGTTGAAATATTTAGCTTATTAAACATGTTTAAATTCAAGGAAAAAATAATAAGTTTTCTTCCTTATTATTCTATGGTATCCTTATATCAGGGAAACACATTTGAAGTAAGACAAAGCCATAGTTTTAAGTTTTAGTAGTATAGAGCTATCAAGGTATTCGTCGTTTTCAAGCCTGATTCCTAGAGCTTGCTTCTGACCATCAGTCTGCAGAATTATATCATCCTGCTGTGGTCAAAGAAGACAGGGATGATGGTGCCATTTCTTTACTCTTTTTTCTCTTCCCCATCCTCTTTCCCAAGAAGAAATAACTTCATATACAGCAATCTGTTTTGTAGTCCCTTGAAACTCAGGGGTATCTCATGATGCAAAATTGAAGTGCACATTTATGTTTTTTTTTTTTTTTTTTTTTGAGACAGAGTTTCACTCTTGTTACCCAGGCTGGAGTGCAATGGTACGATCTCGGCTCACCGCAACCTCTGCCTCCTGGGTTCCAGCAATTCTCCTGCCTCAGCCTCCCGAGTAGCTGGGACTACAGGCACGTGCTACCATGCCCAGCTAATTTTTGTATTTTTAGTAGAGACGGGGTTTCACCATGTTGACCAGGATGGTCTCGATCTCTTGACCTGGTGATCCAACCGCCTCGGCCTCCCAAGACATTTATGTTTTTTTTAAAAAATGTAGTCCCTGGAATTTTCAACAAAACAAAAAATGTTGACACATTCTCTAACACTTGTTGGTGAAAACCAGGATAGATTGGCAGTTCTCAAGGTTCTCACTGTGCACTAAGATGCTAAATGGAGATCGGTGCAGAACCATCTATATTGACTCTGGTGAATGCTGTAGTGGGTGACTGGGGAGAAGAGTTTCTCCACCATTACCCAGAAGTCCACAGACAAAGCCCATCAGTTGGGAGCAGCTGAAACAGCCTGTAGATATTTCCAAACTTTAGCTGTAGAGATCCTTTTGCAAATAACATCGTATTTAGAAAGCTCCAATATATAAGACAGAAAAAAGCAAAGCCACACTGGGTGAAGAGCAAGCTGGCATAGCCTGCTGGATCTTTACTGCTTCCCATGACCACCTCCCCTTAAAGGGACCATGGAAAATCAGTGTGGGATCTTCTATTGTCCTCCCTAACTATCCATCTGCCCTCTTGTCTCCCTCTCTTTCTGTGTTTCTTCCTCTTTTAATTAGTCTTTTTTATTTCCCCTTCCTTCTCCTTTTCCTCTTCTATCCCATATTTTTGCCTCTTTTCTTTCTTTCATCTATCTTTCTTTTGTCATTTCTCTAATGACAAAATAAAAATGTACTTACTGAACAAAAATGTTGGACACTCAAGCTAATAATAAACCTGCAAACTGGCTAATATTTTGGGTTACTTAAAAATTAATTAAAAATTAAATATATCAAGATCACTATGCTAAAAGTTACCTATAAATAATAATATTTACTATAAAATTTTTAACATGGAAAAAATGAGAATTCATCACATTGTTTATCTGACTTTTATTGGGATATAAATTTTTAAAAATTTTATGTTACATGGAGTCATATGTTAATTAGAGGACTTTTTTAGTTCCATCACCCACTTAGGGGGCAAAAAGAATAGGAATATATGAAGCATCTTATATAGAAATTTAATTTGGAGAAGTAATAACTTTCAGTTAAATATGTAGTCAACATAGGCAAAATACTGATGCTATCAGTATTCTATTTGCTACAACTCAAAAGATTAACTGGTCCTAGTTAAATGACTCATTTGTCTTATATAAGCATTTATGTAGAACTTAAGAGAATTGTAGGTATGTCTTAAACTTAATAAAAACAGAAACTGAAAACATGCAAATATTAACTTTTTTACAGTATGTGCCTGAATATTAAAGTTATAGGTAGTTTTTTAAAATTTTTATTTTTTCAGTGCATAGCTTGTTTATGGATTATTTTTTTCTTTTTAAGGGGCTGATATTTTAATTCTAAAGCAACTTTTGTGTGTCTGTTCACTGGAAATGTAATTCAGCAACATAGTTTCATGAATTTTTCTTTGCTGACAACTATCTTATACTTTTTAAAACATCATTAGGGATCTTAATCACTAAACACTTAGGTAGTGCTCACTAGATGTGTTAACTCATTTAAAGGTCATTACAACTCAGAAAGTAGTACCATTAATATACTCATTTTACATTAAAGAAACTGAGCCACATATGAGTTAGAGACTTTCCTAGACCTGGAGCGGTGGCTCACACCTGTAATCCCAGCACTTTGAGAGGCTGAGGTGGGTAGATCATGACGTTAGGAGATCAAGACCATCCTGGCAAACATGGTGAAACCCCTTCTCTACTAAAAATACAAAAATTAGCTGGGCGTGGTGGCATATGCCTGTAATCCCAGCTACTTGGGAGGCTGAGGCAGAAGATCACCTGAACCAGGGAGTCAAAGGTTGTAGTAAGCTGAGATCATGCCACTGGACTCCAGCCTGGCAACAGAGTGAGACTCCATCTCCAAAAAAAAAAAAAAAAAAAAAATAGACCTGGCCTAAGTCCATTCAGCTAATAAGTGAGTACTCAAAACCATGCTTAGACACTGGAGCCCATGATCCTACCACAACACTATAATGCATTTCTAAAGTCTCACAAGAGCAATTTCACATTCTTTATTATATTGAGATGGCTTAAAAGCAGAAGTCAAGTGGATTTGCACTTTGCTAGAAATATTTTTATTTCAAAATTGAAAAAAAGAAGTATATGTTTGAATTTCTATATGTCAGGAATTAGGCAGACTCTGCACATTTTACCATTGCATTTGACCCCTTGTGGGTGTTGGCATTCTTACTGTACACAAGAAACTGAGACAGCTAAATGTTAAGGAATTTGTCCAAGGTCAAATAAGTAGAATTCATAGACACCAATGTCCTTACTCTTTCAAAAAGATACAAATCATCAAAAAAATTGGAGACTAGAATGTTCCTTTAGGAAATTCCCAAAGAAATAAAATTAGATGGCTGTTGGAAATGCCACTGATCCCCAAATATCTCAGTCAGTAGAAGTCTCTAATACTTAAACGTCATGTCGAAAACCTCATATGAAAAGTCCATTGAGTCACCAGTTCCTAGAATATCATTAAAAACTGTCAGATCATAAACTTTAAGATTATAGATCATGTGTGTATTATTGCAGACATGTGAGTCCAGTGTTTTCCAAAGAGTCGTATTCAAGATTATTTCAGATATGTAGAAAATAGATTATATAGCACTGAATCACATTGTGTAAAAGCTTTTCCTTCTGATTATATAAGAAGAAAGTCTCAGCGCTGTGTTTCTATATCTTAAACTACTCTCTAACTCTTGTTAGAGAAACAATTCCTACGGTTCTGAGGCTTTAGCCATCATGCTTTTTCTTTGCATTAATATCTTATTATTTTATACTTATGATGGAGATACCGGAGTGTCATATTTTGGTAGTAATACCGAATTCAATTATGATGCATTTATGTAGAAAATGTTTCAATAAATGTTAAAATAATATAGTTGCATGTGAATATGGCAATTATGAAGACAATCTAATACCAACTAAAGCTATACAACACTGTCCTAATCAACTGATGTGGTTTAGCTGTGTCCCCACCCAATATGATTCATCTTGAATCATATCTCCCACAATTCCCACGTGTTGTGGGAGTGACCCAGTGAGATGTAATAGAATCATGGGGGAGGGTCTTTCCTGTACTGTTCTCATGATAGTGAGTAAGTCTCAGGAGATCTGATAGTTTTATAAAAGGGAGTTTTCTTACACAAGTTCTATTATTCCCTCTTGTCTGCCACTGTGTAAGACATGCCTTTTGCCTTCCAACATGATTGTAAAGCCACAAGGAACTATGAGTCCATTAAACCTCTTTTCCTTTTGAAATTACACAGTCTTAGCTCTGTCTTTATCAGCAGCATGAAAACCAACAAATACAGTAAACTGGTACCAGTAGAGTGGGGCACTGCTGAAAAGATATCTAAAAATGTGGAAGCAACTTTGGAACTGGGTAACAGGTTAGAACAGTTTAGAGGGCTCAGACAACAAAAAAATTGGGGAAAGTTTGGAACTCCCTAGAGACTTGCTGAACAGCTTTGACCAAAATGCTGATAATTATATGGACAATGAAATCTGGGCTGAGATAGTCTCAGATAGAGATGAAGAACTTGTTGGAAAGTGGAGCAAAGGTGACTCTCGTTATGTTTTAGTAAAGACACTGGCAGCATTTTGTCCCTGCCCTAGAAATTTGTGGAACTCTGAACTTGAGAGAGATAATTTAGGGTATGTGGCAGAAGGAATTTCTAAGTAGCAAAGCATTCAAAAGGTGATAGGTGCTGTTAAAAGCATTTAGTTTTAAAATGGAAACAGAGCATAAAAGTTTTTAAAATTTACAGCCTGACAATGCAATAGAAAATTCTATTTTTGGAGGAAAAATCCAAGCCAGCTGCAGAAGTCTGCATAAGTAGCAAGGAGCTGAATGATAATCAACAAGACAATGGGGAAAATACCCACAGGGAATGTCAGAGACCTTTGCAGCAGCCCCTCCCATCACAGGCCTGGAGGCCTAGCAGGGAAAAATGGTTTCATGGGCCTGATCCAGCATTCCTCTGCTGTGTGCAGTCTGGGAACGTGGTGCTCTGTGTCCCAGCCACTTCAGCAGTGACTAAAAGAGGCCAAGGTACAGCTCAGACCATGGCTTCGGAAGATACAAGCCTTAATCCTTGACAGCTTCCATGTAGTATTCAGCCTGGGGGTGCACAGAAGTCAAGAATTGAGGGTTGAGAACCTCTGCCTAGATTTCAGAGGATGTATGGAATTGCCTGGATGTCCAGGCAGAAGTTTGCTACAGGGGTGGGTGCTCATGGAGAACATCTGCTAGGGCAGTGCTGAAGGGAAATGTGGGGTGTGTGCGCCCACACAAAGTCCCCACTGGGGCACTGCCTAGTGGAGCTGTGAGAAAAGCATCATTGTCCTATAGAACCCAAAATTATAGATCCACCAACCACTTGCACTATATGCCTGAAAAAGCCACAGACACTCAAAACCAACCTGTGAAATCAGCCAGGAGGGAGGCTGTACCCTGCAAAGCCATGGGGGTGGAGCTGCCCAAGACCATAGAAACCCACCTCTTGCATCAGCATGACCTGGATATGCAACATGGAGTCAAAGGAGATCATTTTTGGGAGGGCTTTTTTGATTGTCCTGCTGGATTTTGGACTTGCATGGGAACTTCAGCCCTTCATTTTGGCCAACTGCTCCCATTTGAAATGGATGTATTTATGCAATGCCTATACCCTCACTGTATCTAAGAATTAACCAACTTACTTTTGGTTTTACAGGCTCATAGTTAAAAGGACTTGCTTCATCTCAGATGAGACTTTGGACTGTGGGACTTTTGAGTTAACACTGAAATGAGTTAAGATGTTGGGGGACTGTTGGGAAGGAATGATTGGTTTTGAAATGTGAGGACATGAGATTTCAGAGGGGCCAGGGGCAGAATGATATGTTTTGGCTGTGTCCCCACTCAAATCTCATCTTGAATCATAGTTCCCACAATTTCCGCATGTCATGGGAGGGACCCAGTGAAAAGTTACTGAATCATGGGGGCAGGTCTTTCCTGGGCTGTTCTCATGATAGTGAATAAGTCTAACGAGATCTGATAGTTTTATCAAGGGGAGTTTCCATGCACAAGTTATATATTCTCTCTTATCTGCTGCCATGTAAGATGTGTCTTTTACCTTCTGCCACAATTGTGAAGCCTCCGCAGCCATGTGAACTGTGAATCCATTCCTTTTTTGATTTTTAAATTACACAGTCTTAGGTTTGTATTGTCAGCAACATAAAAACAGACTAATACACTAATATTCTCATTCTACAAAAGAAAACAAGAAATTCAGAGAGTTAAATAAATATGTTCCAGATTATACTATCAGAGAGTTTAAAACCTAGGTTTTCTATTTTTCCATTTATTTGAGATAGATAAGCGCAGTGGCAGAAATGAGTCATGAATATGCACACTTAGGCAAGAAAGAATAAAGACACAGCATGAGTAACACGATAGGAGATTTATATGTAGGGTAGCCCAAAAGCATCTCAGAGGGTAGATCCAAACACTTCCCCTGATATCATTTAAAAAGCAAAACAATTAGTAAAGATCAGTGGAATATCAACTAACTTCAGTCAAGATAAAACCTAATAGCTGAGATGCTGGTTAATCAAGTTTAAGCCCCCTAAGACAAACCACCTTAGCATCTTAGCATTTTAATAAGAGACTAATAAGTGATAAGCATTCAAGACCAAAGGAATGCAGTTTTAAAGAAAGAAGGATAAGCAGCATGTTCAAGGGCCATGCCAGTATTTTTTATACCATACTTTAAAACTCTCCAAGTCCCTGTTGGATATAACCTAAGTAATGAATGCCATAAATGAATAAACTTATAAAATCAGAAGGGAGTTTTGGGGTAAAGCAGTGATTCCAGAAGTGCATTCAACTATTCCTAACATGCTTTACTTAACCTATTGTGGAAATGTTAGAAATGTGTCTATCTCGTTTTTTTAGAAGTCAAAGTATAATTGAATAGCACAGAGCATCTGCTGAGGAAGTAGCATCACATTTTAAGAAGACAGAAGAGTCACAAAGAATAAAAGGACTTTAAGCTTTCTAAACAGCTTTCTACGAAAGGCATGAAATCTTGTCCCCCCTTTCCTAATCATTCTTGGCTGAGTATCTCTGGTGGTAGGAGAGCACAGGATAGCAGGTTTATGTGATGGAGATAGCAGTGCACAGTAGGAGGGACATGAGAAATGGGGAGAGATATAAATTCAAGTCTTCACTATTCCCTTTTTCTTGCTGTCTTTGTCCTACTCTGCAAAATGTTGGTAATAAAGACAATGTCATGGATCATTGTGAGAATGTATATAAAAAACACTCAGGAGGAGAAGAAAACTAACATCAACAGGGTGCCTACAATATGTCAGCCTCTTTAATTTTGTCTTTTATTTTTGCTGCTTTGTGGTGCCAATGGCCCAGTTCCTAGAAAATACAAGGTGTTCAGTCAAGAGTTCCTGTCCATTTTCCCATCTAACAAGGCACTCCATTATATTGAAAGAGTGCTCTAATTGTTAGCAAAATCTTTATTTTAAGCCCAAATCTCCCTCTTTTTAACTTCTGCCTAATGCTGTCTTCTAGAACAACTCAAAACTAGGCCACTCCTTTTTCTATGAGAGCCCTTCAAATATCTGAAAACAATTACTATGGTTCCCTTTAGTACTCTCCTCACCAGGGTCAACACACCCACTTCTTTACTCTCAACTGTTACTTTTGAGACATGGCTTTCTGGAAACATATTGTCCCAATTCAGGAAACATATTGTCCCAATTGCCTATTATAGACACACTCTAGTCAGTCAATTGTATCCTTATATATAAGGTATTTATCTGAACATCATAGTCTAAAAGAAGTCTGAGAAGAGCTGTTGAATCTGTGCTGGGAAGCTTACTAATCAATGGATTCTTCTACTCCTTTAGCAGCATTGAAGCTTGCAGGATACATAATTGTTTCATGTGTATATTTTAAGGTAAAAGAGACTATATAAGCAAGACTGTGATCAAACAATTCAATATTAATAAAGAATAAGATATACTTCTATTTGAAAACACACCGTAACAATTTGCCATGAAGTTTCCCTTTCTGTAAGCATTGGGGATAGCAAAAATTCTGCAATGAAGACGCAGAGGAGATGAACTGAGCTTAATTATCTGTTATGTTAAATTTTGTTATGAGCTCTGACGTGAGTCACTTCAGAATTTCCTGAGTTTAACTTCTGCCAGCTCTTGATACATGACCTCAGGCAAGTCAGGAAACCTTTCTGTTCCTTGTTGCCCTCATCAGTAAGATGAATTTGTCCCACTACTTCACAGGGATAGTGAGAATCCCTCAGTTAAAAAGATCAATTGTGCATAAATACTAAGATACTGCAGCAAAAAGTTGCCTTATAAATCTTGACTAGAGGAGTCAAAGGTTTATAGGTGAAGCTATCCTACTCAAAGGTTTTGAAAAATCTAAGCTATCTGGAAAACACTGTGGAGCCCATTCAGCATATGCTTTCGTGATTAGCATATTGCTGCGCTTGTGGCTTCCTCTTAGCTTACCCAAATCCATCCGCCCCCAGTATATTTATTGCTTACTCCTCTTCTTTTCCAAGACTTGACTTCTTTCGTGTTACCATATTCCTCTTTATTTGCACCACATGTTAGTTGTGCTCTCTGCTTCCTTAGAAAGGATGTTGGATTGCTGACCCCATGGGCATTGACATTTTTCCAGCAGCCTACTTCACACGGAGTAATAAAGCAGTCACTGTTGCTACTGCCTCACTGAAATAGATGAGGACTGAGAACAAACCACCACACTAAGGCAAACTCCAATGATATCTAAGTCCTTTAACTGATAATAGGGGAAACTCAAAAGGGACTTTGACAGAGCAGAGTTATCTATGAATTTTATCACTAGATCTGCTTTCAAATTAGTTCCTTCCATAAAAATGAAGATCCTCATCTTAATTCTAAATGTGTTGTAATTATATTCAGCAATTGAAAGGTTAAGCCAACCTCTTCAGGGGACTACATTTCTTGGAAAGACACCTAGATTATTGCCCCAAAGGGCTTAACCACAACTAGCTGTTTACTGAGCTTAACTTCTTGTTTGTTGAATCTGATTACTGTTTGATATAAACGCAGTAGTCATTTAGTCTTGGCAAATAAAAGTTTACTGATAAATGCTTTACTAACACTTTCATTCTCTGGCCACCCTTCTACCTGACATTTGAATGAGTTCTGACAGTGTACCTTACCCTACTTGGAAGGCAAAGCACATTTACAATGATGGGATCTTCCTGAAAAAGTGACAGAAATTCTAGAAGCCTGCCATCAGGTATCTTTGGCAACAATGTGCTGTCCTTCCTTTATCCCTGTTACTGCCTGGACAACACATGTGCCCAATGGCCCAGACTGGAGATCTCAGAATCTTTTTATCTACGTCTTCACTCACGGCCTTCAGATGCAGTTAGTCATTAAGTCCTTATCAAATCTTTCCTTATAATGATTATTGAATACATCTCTGCCTTCAACTGCCTCTCCAAACAGCTGATTCAAGGCTCCCATTAACCTAATTCCTTGGAATCTGAAATAACACCATACCCTACAAGTAAATTTCGCCAAATAACATCTTCTTCCTGCCACTGGATTTGTTACAGCTTATTAGTAACTTGACATGTCTTAAAGGATCTCCACAATTTGGCCTTCCTTTTCAGCCTTATGTCCTAACACTTCACAATTCTGTTGCATCTCAAGTCTTTCTCCCTATGCCATGATAAATCGTTTCTCTTTTTCCCGTACCTCCACATCTGTAAATTGAATTAAAAAAAAAAAAAAAGGAGGGGATTTTCCAGGTGGAAATGCACCTAAAATATCTTCTCCTTTTTATCTATTATTTTATAACTTTTATTCTTTTTTTATAATTAACTCATATTGTTTCCTCCATGAATCTTCTTATAACTACCCCTCTGCCAAATGCATGCTACACAATCATCTATTAATATAACTTATGACTCTTTTTTTTTTTTTTTAATACCAGGTAGGATGCTAGGTACTGGGGATGTAAAAAAGATAAGATGTAGCTCTTGTTTTAAGGAGCTCCAGAGTTCATTCTAGGAATGTCTGTGGCATTTATCTTTTTTGGCACTTATTAAATTTGGGCTAGGTACTATTAACTACATTATAGCTCTGTACTTCTTTACAAAACATAGTGCCCTGAATTTCAAAGAGTTGGCACTCAGTAAACATCTGCTGAATGTTTAATTCTTTCATTAATTTTAGTTTTTGTTAGAGTTTCTATAAAAACCTCTGTTGCCCAGGGTGGAGTGCAGTGGTGCAATGATAACTCCTTGCAGCCTCAAACTCCTAGGCTCAAATAATCCTCCTGCCTCAGCCTCCTTAGTAGCTAGGACGACAGGCATATTTTTTGTAGAAACAAGGTCTCACTTTGCTGCCCAGGCTGGTCTCAAACTTCTGGCTTTAAGCAATCATCCTCCTTGGCGTCTGTTTAATTCTTTTGACTATAAAATATGAATAGTGAAGGAGGCAAATTTGTCTCTCAAGTTCTCCACGTGGTTTTCTTTATACCCACTGCACCCAGTAATGAGTAATCTTAACTCTGTCTACTCAGGGTCCCCAAATGCTGTGACTCCACTGAGGCCTACCTTTTTCAATCTAGTTCTAAAAGTTTTATTTTCTTAAATGAAAATCTCCCTTCCTTGTATTGATTTTTCTAAAATCATGTTTTCTCTAAGTAACAAATGGGTCATTGGTAAATAGGCAGGAGCAAGATAAAGTCCAAGGGTGTAAAGTTTAAAGTGAAAGAACTAGTTTAAAATGCTCACTTTGCCTATTAGCTCTGTGTTCCTGAGAAAGTCATTTAATTCTCTGAGCCTATTTCATCACTTACAAAATGTGAATAATAAAACTTATTCACAGGGTTGTAATAAGGAATGGGAGATGGAGTTAGGATAAAACCAGCAAAGTGCCCTGAACCTATTTTAACAAATAGTATTTCTGAAGTGTTAGTCCATGCCAATGTAAAATGTAAGTCTAAGGAAGATTACAAATACTGTGGTTTTTTTTTTGTTGTTTTTTTTATTACAAAGAATACAGTTCCAGTATAACAAAATTCACTGGAAGAAAACCACTTAACACAGATTATTTATCTGTTCAAAGAATAAAAGTTCACTGAACAGGCCAGGCACAGTGGCTCATACCTGTAATCCCAAGACTTTGGGAGGTTGAGGCGGGCAGATCATGAGGTCAAGAGATCGAGACCATCCTGGCTAACACAGTGAAACACCATATCTACTAAAAATACAAAAAAAGTAGCCGGGCGTGGGAACACACACCTGTAGTCTCAGCTACTTGAGAGGCTGAGGCAGGAGAATTGCTTGAACCTAGGAGGTGGAGATTGCAGTGAGCTGAGATCATGCCACTGCACTCCAGCCCGGGTGACAGAGCAAGACTCTGCCTCAAAAAAAAAAAAAAAATTTTCATTGACCAAAATGCATGGTATATCTCATCATCCAACACATTCCTACACAATGTGACATATGGTATAGTACCAGTAGGTACTTAGACAGTGGAAGACATTAATTCTGCTTGTCTTGATGGTGAGGGTGGGGATGAAGATACAGACTGAATTTGTGGGAGCATGTTAAGTTTAAGGGAATAGAGATAACTAATATTTAGAAGTTACTAAAGGGTGTATGATTTTCCAAACAGAGAAGGGTAAAAAGACATTCCATAGAGGAAGAAAATTGCATGCAAAAGCACAGAGACCTTAGTTTATAAAGAGTAACTGGACATAAGGGATCATGTTAATAGAGGGATTCTCAGGTATTCAAGGCAGGTCAAAGAAGGACATATTAAAGTTATGAAGGCTACATGCCTCTGCTCAAGTCATGCAACTCAGCCAATAAGCTGTACTACATACATGTCTATTAGGTTTTTATGTAAGAGTGTAAATATGTAAACTAAGTATCTCATGTTTCCACTATGGGTAGCATATCATTTATTATCAACCAAATTATTTCATAGACTGTAAGATGAAAGGTACTATAGATTTTACAAGACGCTATAGAGAGAAACTTCGATTGGAAAAGTAACGTAAAATAATTCTTGTGAAAGTTTTTCCTGACTTAAAAAAGTCATAAATAATTTATTCTTGTTATAAAATTTGCTTACTTATTTATTTCACAAATATTTGCTGAATAGCCACTATATGATAGACACTGTGTTCTATGCCAGAATTCTGCAGACATGGCCTTTGTGTGGTATTTGTTATTTAGGAGTGTTGATAGAAATTACAAATACATAAATGATTGTTATAGCAGAAGTGCTACAAAGAAGCACAGTGTGCTATGAACGTATGTAATGGGAGGAATTTTGACTCGGAAGTTAGTAAAATATCCCGGAAGAAATTATTTATAATGGAGGCCTAAAAATGTAACAGAACTTAGTCAGGACATGAATAACTAGGTATATCTAGATGTTCTTGTGGGAGAAAATCTGAGAATGAGAGAAAGGTCAGTAGAGTTAGAAAGAGCTGAATAGCAAAAGGAAGTTGTTATAATTGAAAGATGGCCAGTGAGTTTTCATGTCATCAGTGACAGTGGGAAGATAAGACTTATAGGTAGGGACCAAACAATATAGGGACTTAATAAGAATTTTGCACTTTATCCTAAGAGGATGGAAAGTTTTAAGGAAAAAAGTAACACAATTCAGATATGTAATCCATATCTGCTTGTACTTTCTTTGTTGTCTCATGGATGCTTCCCAATGCTTTATTGATGCCTCCTTGAGTTTTTGATGAATACCCCTAATTGCTTCCATGAAAAGATGTTGAAACAATCATCACAAACTATGTAGTCTTTGTGCTTCTTCAGCTATTGACTGCCTCTTAAAAACAACCAAGTGCTTGACTTGCTATTTACCTCTCTGAAAATATAAATCACTACTACCCAAAAACCGAACCTCTAAAAAAGCTTTGTAAAAATTTATTATCAAGTCTTCAGAGCATGGTTCAATAATTGTATATTAGGGTATCAAAGAAGAAGGGAAGAAGTCTAATAGGGTTAGTTCAGCCAGTTAGCTTTCATTGAGGTGCTAAAAGGTGCTGAGCATTATGAGAGACACTTATTTTTGGAGAGAGTAGCACTAAATTGTTTAAGAGGATTTACTTTAACATGCAATTACAGATTCTGATTTTCAGGTAGAAATTTAATAATAATGATTTTTAAGAGGCCTATGTTTACTAAAATACCTTAATTTTTTACCACATTCATTACATATTTTACTATATTCTTTTATAGTAAATGGGTTCAAATTAGAGATCAGGAGAAATAATTACAGTGCTCCTAAATGTAACAGTTTTCACATTTTATTTTTACACTTTTGATCCTTAAATTATACTCTACATGACCAAAGCAAGACCTTTAAAATTGATTTGGCCTCATGCAAAATTGTTCGTCAAGGTTAAATCTGTCTTTTTTTGAAAGAAAACTAAGTGTTTCATTTTAAGAGTCAGAGAAAAATAAAGCTAATGAAAATATATTAGGTATATTTTGAAATTTTGGGGAAAAGGTACTATTTTCTATTCCAATGTTTGGTTGTCAGAATTAAAAGATATTGCATTGTCAATATACTTTTTAAAAAATCACATACATTGTGTTCTTTCTCTTTGAGTCAAGGTCCTTGCTGCTCCCAAATAAAAGAAGTAAAGAAATAACTATGCTTAATTTCCTTAAGCAACGCATATCAAAGAATCATAGAGTAAAATATATTTGTTACTTGGGTTCTCCACTTATTTATTTTATGTTTAATATTTATTTATTTATTTATTTTTTGTAGAGACAGGGTCTCACCATGTTCCCCAGGCTGGTCTCAAACTTCAGGGCTCAAGCAATCCTCCCACTTAGGCCTTTCAAAGCTTGTGATTACAGGTGTGAGCACTGTGCCTGGTTTTATTTTTCTCATTTAAAATTAAGGAAAGCCTATAAATTCGCTATATGCACATGTTGAGCCAAATTTAAATATCACAATGTCCAGCAGTATAAAAAAAAATACTTTGTGTCTGCTCAGCATCCTAATAAATTAATTTTTAATTTATTTGCAACAAGGGCATATTTGTGGAAAGTGCATTGCAATTAGGGGTGAAAATAAACTTTTTGCAAACAGATTTATTATTATTTATTGTTGCACAGGTTTGAGTGCAGTGGCACAATCACAGTTCTCTGCAGCCTCCAGCTCCTAGGCTCACGTGATCGTCCCTCCTCAGCCTCCTGAGTAGGTGAGATTACAGGCATATGCCACCACACTAGTTAAATTTTTTAAGCATTTTGTAGCAACAAGGTCTCACTATGTTACCCAGGCTGGTCTCAAACTCTTGGTCTCAAGAAATCCTCCAGCCTCAGTCTCCGAAAATGCTGGGATTACAGGTGTAAGCCACAACACCAGCCTATTGAATATATTTTTATTTAATACTTCATTGAAATGATTAAAAAGAAAATTTTAACTATATATTTAAATAAATGCAAAATAAAGAATATAGACATTTTTTATCTTTTGACTTATCTTGTAGGATTTCTGAAAAAGCATTAGAAGTTTGAGTCAATGTATTTTTAGATTAAATGGTACTTAACCCTTGAGGAAAAAAAAGTGCTAAGCCAAATGTAAATTGCATAGCTTTTTCAAACGTAATACAAGTTCCATGATTAGATTTAGTACAAAGTCAAGTTTCAATTTAAAAGCCAGCTGTAAATACACACATACAAAATTGCATATGCATTATATTTAATGGCCTTAGAAACAGCTTTCAGAAACTATCAAAGCCTTGAAAATTTCAGTGAACCCAAAATATTGACCTTGGCCTAACTGACGTGCTATAATATTATTCTTTCTGTGTCCATTTTAGCATTCTCCGTCTCACTTAGCTAAGAGATCATCATCTTTATACAGCATCTATATATGTTACATTTTACCATAAAGGTAATTTTACATGTAATTCAAACAGAAAGAATTAAAGAAAGAGTTCCAGCACCCTAGCTTATTTTAATGCTCGTCTATCTGACTGATAGTTTCTTGAAGGTGCACTTTCTTTGAATCTAATGATGGTGAAGTCTAAATATTATTATGTTGATCTTGTAATCCTCTCTTGCCACCCGTCCTAGTCAGTGACATGGAAGAAAAACATAGACTACTGTACTCAATGAATAGACAGTTAAAGAATACAAATACTTGACATAAAATTCTCTTTTACTTGTCCATCATTTGAGTGACACATGTACCACTTTACTATCTTACAGAGTTTTTCAGGAATACAAATTCAGGTTTATACTGTTACTATACAGTCCAATCGAAATGTGTGCACAACAGAAATATACATGCTGTATCAGAAAATGTTGCACTTAAATCATCTTTTTGGTAACTATAAGATTGCAACTTATGTGGATCCACTTTATCATGTCATAGATGTTTAATTTCAATGATGTTTTCCCCTCTAATGTTTCTAAAATATGACAAGTTTTCTCATCCTGATTCTATCTCTCCAACATCATATCTGTCACACAAGTCATTCTATCCAGTATTTAATAAGCTAAAAACAAATATAGATGGGTATTGGTAGCTACTATGTAAATAAACTATTCAGTAAATCATTTTATAACCCTCCCAAAATAAGTACTGTATACATTATCTAATTATTTTGAAATATGTACTCTTCAATGTAGGGTTTGTCTAAATCATACTATGCAGCAGACAGCTTAGCCCAGACATAAAAGTATATGAGGAAGATTTGGAAAACAGACACAAACATAAAAACCACCCCCTCTACTGTTGGATTTAATTACAGTCATGTGCTTCTAATTGCCAGAAGACAATGAAAAGGAAGCACTAAAGCTGGAAGTAGGCTAAAATGTAAATATTTTAGAATTTTATATTAACTCTCAATGGTTGTTCGTCCTTACTGAATAAGAGGAAGGAATAGATCAAGACATGGTTACTTGTTCCAACTTGAGACTCATTGCCAAACATCACTCCTGACTTCATTGTAACAAAACTGTGCTAATAAAGCCAAACTCTTTGGTTCCAGTGAGAGAGTCAATATTTCGCTCTCTGAGTTGCAGCTTTCTCCGCCTTCCTAGAAATGTTTGTCATTAGTCAGAAGAGGAATATGCATGAGAAAGAGAATGAAATAGTACAGATCTTTTACTAGCACTGGAAAAGTAATGCAAATTTTATGACTTATGAAGAGTGGTTGAAAAGCAACATCTTCAGAATAATCCCATACACATCCTAATAAAAGAGGATGATAGTCCAACAGCATTATAAAATGTTAATTATTAACTAAAGACAAAGGCTATATTTGAATTTAAAAATAGGAAATTTTCTCTGGTAAACTACTTGCATGATTTATATAAAGTTTTGTTTTTAAAAATAAAATTTTTTAGGTGACATTATTTCTTGTAAATTCAAAAACAGTCACATAGCTCTGTCAAATACATAGTAAAAGCAAATTATGTTTTTCAAATGTGTTACCTTTTCATAACAACATGTGCTTGTTATTCATTTTCTGAGAGAAGATATCATTTCTTTATCTTTTTGCTTCAAAACACTATACTTTCTGATATTTTCAAAGTTACTGCCCTTTGCTATCAATAATATAATAATAATATAAAATAATATTTTTAAAGACATCTTCATATATTACTTTATTTTTGTTTATATTTTAGAAATAAAATACATGTATAATTCTTAAAATTAAGGTTTCTAAACTACAGCATAGAGTTCTAATGAATTACTGATATTGTAACTATTCCACATCTATGCATCAAATGTTAAATTTATCTCCTCATAATCCTAATGTACACTAATTCTGAAATAATTTGCACACAACTAATTTCAAGCCACAGATTAAAAATTACCTATTATAGCAATGAATGAGGATAGGTGTTAATACTCTCTATATACTCTACATTTCATAGCATACTTCCTTACACATAATTGACACATAATAGTTATTTGCTTAAAGTTAAAATACAAAACAGAAAATAAATTTAAACTATAAAAGCTGGTGGGTCAGGCACCTTTTTAGAAGCACTGAGTTATTAAATGCCAGCAGTAGCATGGAAGACCAATGGCATGACAAAGGAGAGAAAGCTCCCAAGAATTCTAATGAGGGTAAAAGGTCTAATAGTTCATTCCCATTACTTACTACATTTTGCCTTGTTTTAAAGAGTTCACAAAGTGTAAGACAATAGCGCAAAATCTGTGGTTTTTATGTCTTGCTGCTTTCTATTATATGTGTTAACCTTGTGATGGTGATAAAATACATAATAAATAAGTTTTAGGACCTTTTTCTAGCCAGAGATGTAGTTTCTCGGGAGTTGAATGTTAAACATAGTGAACTGGATTTCTTTTCCCAAAAAGAAATGCAAAAACTGGAGGTTACAAGAAAGCCGGCATGAAGGGTGTTTACAGAGATACACATCAAGATTGCGATAATAAAAGCATCTTGAAAAGAATGCATTTAAAAGCATTTCAGCAAAATGTATCTAACAAAAGTTAAGGTAAGTATCTACAAAACATTAAAATTATTTAAAAGTACATCTCCAATCCAATTACAAAGGTTTACTTTTGCTGTGTTCTTGAAATCTCAGATGCACGAGACAAGGCATTTTAGTACAGTAAAAAACAATCTTTCTAGTATAAGGGGGAAATTACCATAAAGTTGCAAGAGTAGAACTGGAAATGGCTATAATGTAATCAGTCTTCAGAAGCAGAACTATTTGGGGTAAATATTGTCTTTTTCTACTCTTTGTACCTGTTTCAGTGTGTTGGCTTCATTCTATCTGCACAGCTCTGACATTCAAACCACAGACAAAGATGGCTGTGTCGTGTAGTAGTCAAGAAACTAGCTAACAGAGAAACTGAATGCTATTGGTGACAATTCCAAATCCTCGTGGGAAAGGATATTTGTTGTCTTATTCCTACACACCTGGCCTGTACGTGAGGTCATACTGAAATAACATGTCTACGAAGAAAGACTCACGTGTTTATCTAGACAATGGGTCATATATGAAATTAGGATCTATAATTTAAGACAAATACTAATTTGCTTGTCTATTCAACAAATATTTAATGAATATTTACTATGTTTTAGTGATAAATACTGAATATCCAGATAGCAAATAAAGTAAATGGGGTATCAGGGAAAATTGTCACGATTCATATAAATTAGAGTGGTTTCATATAAAATAAAACGAATGACAAAGCAAAACATTCTACCTTGCTAGCTACAGATGAAAATAAGGATGGAAAATCCTTTAAAAACAAAAGTAATTTCTTAAGTTCCTGACGCAGAAATAAATCCAGTATGAAATTTAAGATCCCTATTGACTTTCTAAATATATCATTTGGGTCACTCTTAAAGTAAGGGAAATTGTAAAACTTTATATGAAATTTGTTCAATGAGTCCTAGTTAC
The DNA here is from genome assembly GCA_004027835.1 of Alouatta palliata. Lineage (NCBI taxonomy): Eukaryota > Metazoa > Chordata > Mammalia > Primates > Atelidae > Alouatta > Alouatta palliata. Next base: position 20,815 of record PVKV010014971.1, read on the forward strand.
ATAACTATGGATGAGAACTATGTATAGAATAGATAAATACAAATCTATTATCCACTCATACAATTTGAAACTTATAGGAAATGGTAAAATCACTATATTTTCTTTACATGGACTCCACTTACTATAATGTGTCAATACTGGACAGAATATATATTTTGGAGAGAAGCTACTATCAGCAAAAATAATTCATAATGTGGTTTTAGGAAGGAATGAAATTTTATATTAAATGGGGAGCTTTGTAGCATATTTGAAAGTATAATTTGAAATAATGTATCATCGAACAGTAGTATTACGAAGATTTTGACAAACAGTCTCTGGTTTCAGGGCCCAGTAAGAAAAGGAACTACTAATACTGAGTTCACCAATAAACAAGAGAATGGGGCATCCAGCAATTATTTATTTATTTATTTATTTTGAGAATGGAATCTTGCTCTGTTGCCCAGGCTGGAGTACACTGGTGTGATCTCGGCTCACTGCAACCTCTGCCTACTGGGTTCAAGTGATTCTCCTGCCTCAGCCTCCCAAGTAGCTTGGATTACAGGTGCCCGCCATCACACCCAAATAATTTTTGTATTTTTAGTACAGACGGGGTTTCACTGTGTTGGCCAGACTGGTCTCTAACTCCTGACCTCAACTGATCAGCAATCCGCAGCCTCCCAAACTGCTGAGATTACAGGCATGAGCCACCACATGTGGCTACAGAATATTCTGTTCTTCACCTACTTCTTGATCTTACTCTTATTAATCTTCACTGACTACTTTATCCAGTCACAAAATGTTAACTTGTCACTTGGATGCTGATGTCGCCTAAATATCTACACTATATAGGTTCTCTACCTCTCCCATGGAATATTCTACTCCATCTGAAACTTTTTCTTCATCCACACTATACTGTAGCTTCCCTGAGAGGAGTCACATGTGATTTATTTGCATGTATATGCCCAGTGTCTGAAACAGTATACACTAAGTACACATTTATTAACTCTGCTTCCTTCTAAGCCTTATATTACTCCCATTAAAATGACCTTCTCTTACAACCCACTCAGCTCATGAGCTTCTATTCATTTTCTCATGATTTAATTCAAGCACTCCTTTGATGAAACTTTTCCTGAATCCTTCAGAATAAGCCACTACTTTCTTTGCCCAGCATGAACTCCACCCCTATCATTAACATAAGATCACACCTTCATTCTGATTCTGGGTTCTTATTTGTATCTTAGAAATAATATTTTATGTATATATACATACACACAAAAAAACACATATATATCACATATAAAACATAATTTATCATATGTGTATATATATATACACACACAAACACATACATGTAATATGCCTATATATACACACATATACATATACAGTACTTATGTATTACATATCCATAATCCTCAACATGATTGTTGAAGTCAAGGAAATAAATACCATTATTTTCTTGGGATTGCAGATGTGTTTTCTAAGGATTAGAGAGGTGTAATACGTAAGTACTGTATATGACATGAATGGATTCATGTCATAATAGAAATGATTTTTTATTAAAAAAACAAAAGATATGTGAAACAAAAAATAAGTTAGGAAACAAAATAAATGCTGTTAGAGTTATCTTTAAATACATATGTTAAAATAAAGATATGCATATGGATTAGTACAAAGTTTAGATGAACTTTTAGAGATGCTAGTTAGGAACCAAAATTTACTTTTGTAAAAGAAATCGCTTACTTTTTATCCAGGAAGAAGTCTTGACCCTCCTTATCTTACTTTTTCCAAATCTGTTCATTCTAATAATGCATCTTTTTAATTTGAAATGCTTTCTAACACAGTATACACCATATATCAAAAATATCTACATGCTTTGTTCATATTGCTGAAGTTTAAAAACAGACTAAAGTACATTTTTTATCATTCCATGCTGTTACCACCTTATAAGATCATGAGAATTATTATAAAAGATGTAAAAAGACATTTTCATGTTATTTAATATGATGGTCATTTACAATAGTCACGACTTTTTTTGTTGTCAGTAAAATTTAGTTTCATGTATAGAAAAGTAAAGCAAACATAAGAAGAAAAACAAAGATCTTTAAATTACATTTTAAAATTTTTCTATTATTCTAATCTAATAGACTGTTTAAATTATTTATTTTCCCTGCTTCAGAATTCAGCTTTCTTTGTTAGTTTGTTTTTTTCCACAATGTCATTGAGTTTCCTGGCATATGTTCCAGGATAGTTTGTGTGTGTTCTCTTCCTTAAACAACAGCTCCCTCAAAAAATAAGTTATTTTAAGGCCCTCTCATTCTATGATTCAGATATCCTTTACTATCTACTTTTGATTAACAAAGACATCAAAATTAAACATCATAATTATTAAAAACTGTTGACACATAACTTGCAGAATCAGAGCTCTATGAATCAACAGAGAATAAGGAAATATCTTCAGTTCCTTTGCTTTACTAGTCCAACTGTGAGAGTCGTTTTAAAAATGGATATCATAAGCCACACAGTGTTATTTATGTTTTGAATTAGTTCATTTTCTGAGGTTGTTACCAATTTTAGACATATTTAGTACATTGAAAATATTTAAATATCACTTCTTTTCACTACTTGTCTAAGTATAGAATCATTAAATTTTCATACATCTCTAAATAATTTACTATCCACTAACTGGTTTACTATATCAGTATTCAAAACATTTAACCTAAAGTTATATGACAGTGCTCCTGAGACTTGTGCAAAGATTACTGAAAATAAGATCAAATATATTCTAGGAATACTATTATTTAATATATATATTAGTAATTCTTGTATAAGAATAAATTCTTAATTGTGCAGACTACATTGCCATCTCACTTTGTCAAAGTCTCCTTCAAGTTCAGATTTTCCTAAACATATTCCAGTTAAAGCAAAATTTAAGAAACTAACCATGAGCACTAATAGCCAGTGTAACAGAGATAGATCAAGGAAAGACAAAAAAATAGTTTCCAAAAGGACTGGTTGTCTCTGAGTAACTTGATCTATACACATACACATTTGTGCTCATGCATGTATGGATCTACGTTAAGTACTTGTGATTTCCTACAAATCTACTTCTTCAAATAATTTCTAAGTTTTCAAAACCAGACGCTTTTTTTGTTGTTGTTTAACAACAGCCTCAGCCTCCTTATGTAATATAAAATACTCTAAAAGTCCAAAGTGGCAGAAAAGAGGCAGAAATGGAGATGACTGGCTAATGTTATCAGTTTTTATCTAATTGCTCCTCTGACTCTCCTAGTTCACAGCTTCTCAGAAAAAGATTTGCTAGATGCCATGTACTACACAGTGACAGAATTTTTTATCAATTGTAGGACAACAGCAACTGTTCTAAACTCAAAAGCATCAGTCATTATGGCTTTGTTACTCTTGTTCTTTTCCTGGGTGTGTTTCACTGTCTCTTATCTTCTGCCTATAGTCACAGTGCCTGCCAGGTAGAACAGCACACCTTCCAGGTATCAGCATGCAGACCTGCCTGTATGCATCATGACACCAACGTCCGCTCACAAAGAAGAGAAAGAAAGCCATAGTTTTACCCGCAGGAAAGAGAGGTCCCGGTTGTGCTCAATGCTGGTTATCTCCAGGTTGCCCATGACAACCTCACAGTTTTCATAGTACTTGCGCAAGGCTCGGTACTGCTGTTCCAGGTCAGAGAGAGAGCTCAGTTTATTTTCTGTTCCTGCACACACTGTAAAGACAAGAAGATACATGTGAAATTATATAACCTTTATATGATATGCACAGTGATAATATCTTCTTCAAAACTCTATTCCACAAGCCTATCCCAGTTCTCTGAATACAAATATTTTGATTGTCATTAAGAGCCATAGACCTGCATACTGACAAATATTTTCACTTTTATATTCCCAAATTACATGTGCTAATCACAGAGAGGAAGAAGGCATGGATTCCACAGAAATAAATAGCAAGGAGATAAACTTAATCCCATCTGCAATGACCATATGAAGCATGTAAATACATTTACTTTTATTTAAACTTTTTTTTTTTTTTTTTTTTTTAAGGACATATAATTTACTCTATTTCCTAACTGGGCAATTCTACAAATGAAAATAAATCAAAATCAAAAGATAGTGAAAGTAACAGTTTTACTTAAAAATCATATTTATTGTATAAGGTGTTCCAGCTGAGTAAATTTTTTACATAAACTTGTACCTACAAGACCTCAAACATGCTTTATTGTTATTTTTTTTTTAACTTTTAAGTTCAGAGGCACATGTGCAGGTTTGTTTACACAGATAGACTTGTGGCATGGGGGTTATTCACACAGATTATTTCATCACCCAGCTACTGAAACTACAACCTATTAGTTATTTTTCCTGATCCTCTCCCTTCTTTCAGCTTCCATCCTCCAATAGGTCCCAAGGTATGTTTTTCTCCTCTATGTGTCGATGTTTTCTCATCATTTAGCTCCCACTTATAAGTGAGAATATGTAGTATTTGGTTTTCTGTTCCTGCTTTAGTTTGCTAAGGATAACAGCTTCTAACTCCGTCCATGTCTTTGCAAAGGACATGATTTCACCCTTTTTTATGGTTGCATAGTATTCCATGGTATATATGTACCACACGTTTTTTTTCCAGTCTACTACTGATGGGCATTTAGGTTGATTCCAAGTCTTTTCTATTGTGAACACTGCTGCAATGAGCATACAAGATGCATGTGTCTTTATAATAAAATTATTTATATTCCTTTTGGTATATAGACAGTAATGGGATTGCTAGGTTAAATGGCATTCTGTCTTTAGGTCTAAATTGAAATATTTGTAAACTATAAACATGATATGTAAAAACTACAACTTTTATTGTGATCACCTGGAATATCACTGTATATATTCATGAGTTTCTGAGGTACACTGAGTTTCCTGGCAAACCGATAATAAATAATCTGTCTGCCAAGTTCTGGTCCCATGTGAGTACGTAAGTTTACGTAAGTTTTTTGTTTTGTTTTGATTTTTTAATTTTGTGGCTGGGCATGGTGGCTCTGATCTGTAACCCCAGCAATCTGGGAGGCTGAGGCAGGTGGATTATCTGAGATCAGGTGTTCCCAACCTGGCCAACATAGAGAAACCCTGTCTCTACTAAGAATATAAAAATTAGCTGGACATGGTGTTTCATGCCTGTAATCCCAGCTACTTGGGAGACTGAGGCAGGAGAATCACTTGAACCTGGGAGGTGGAGGCTGCTGTCAGCCAAGATCATGCCACTGCACTCCAGCCTGGGCAATAGAGTGAGACTCTGTTTCAAAAAAAAAAAAAAAGAAAAAGAAAAAAAAATTATGTATGACTTCCAGAAGCCAGATTTTTAGCTATTATTCTCATTGTTTATATACCTGACAGAACACAAACGTTACCACTTAATGTACTGACTCTAACCCTAAGTTGACTAAAAAATAAATTATAAATCTTTTAATAATGGTATATAAAGTTAAAGAAATGGTTTGGAAATTTAAAGCAAGTTACAAAGTGTAAATTGCAAACACACTAGGAACACAGCTTTGTAATAAGGTAATATATACATTCATGTCTTATATACACAGAAGTAAAAAAGAAATCATGATGCCTGATATTGTTTTCAAAGGGATGAATTCCTGCAGAGAAAAGAAAACACATCTAGATGGGTATAGCCTACTCATTAGGACCACCTTAAAGCCTGTTTTGCTTATGAACACATAAAAAATAACAAAAGTTTTAATTCAAAAATCTTTAAAAATAGTGTATGTCTGTAACCATAATAGAAACTCATTATAAAAACAAAAACACAAACTTTTAAAGTCTGGATTTCTAAAGTTCACCAAACCATATATTTTCTAGAAGTACTCTGTTACCAGTTAAACATGTGTCCCTGAAAGATACGTTGAAGTCCTAATTCCCATTATTTAGGAATGTGACCTTATTTGGAAACAGGGTCTTCCTAGATGTAACTCAAATTAAGATGAGATCATCAGGGTGGTTCCTAATTCAATATAATGATGTCTCTATAAGACAAGTTTGTTCAACCTGCAGCTATCAGGCCACATGGCAGCCCAGGATGACTCTGAAAGCGACTCAACACAAATTCCTAAACTTTCTTAAAACATTATATTTTTTGGATCAGCTATCATTAATGTTAGTGTATTTTATATGTGACCCAAGACAATTCTTTTTTCAGTATGGCCCAGGGAAGACAAAAGATTGGACAGCCCTGCTACAAAAAGAGGAAAATACCATGTGCACACAAAGACAACCAGGGAAGAAAGCCCTGTGAGCAGAAATGCAAAGGGTACAGCAATGTTGCTACAGCCAAGGAATGCCAAAGATTGATGGTCACCACCAGAAGCTACAGAGAGGAAAGGAAGAATCCTACCTTGAGTTTCAGAGGTAGAATGAGTCTGCTGTCACCTTGATTTTGGACTTCTAACCTCCGGAATAGCAAGAGAATAAACCACTATTTTTGTAAGCTACCCACTCTGAGCACTAAAACAATCTTCAGATGATTTCTCTCTAAATCCTACATTAAATAAATGTTAAAAATCACTTCCTCTCTCTCCAGGGTCCTATCAGCTTATAACCTCCATGCTACTCTTCCCCTTCTCCCTCCAAGCCCCTCATATGTCATGCTGGAATTCATTTATTGGCTTTGAGAATGCAGATTTTGTAGAGTGATATGGATGGATACTATAGGAAAGACCTCCAGAATCTTTAATATCCATTTTACTCTTCCTTCATTGTAACAGACTGCACAATTTTTAGTTGGACATGTGGTCACCCAAAATGAAGATTATATTTCTCTCCTCCCTTTAGAGGTAAGTTTGGTCAATGGACTAAGTTCTGACATGTTGTATGACACCTTCCCAGAACTTGATTTCAAACATGGTTGAAGCCTGATTTTGCCTGGTTTCTTCTTCATAATGTCTTCCAGCCTGATACCAGAAACGCAGATGTCATGGCTAAAACATGAGCCATTCTCTTGAACCACAAGAATGAGTGACACATCTTAGAGATGGCTGAGAACAGAGCTAAAAGGAAGGAGGATTTTCAAGCAATAGATATTTTACATTGTCAAGTTGTCAATACCATCAAGATAATGATGAATATTGGCTGCATCGGCTAAAACGTTACACACAGAAAGGTTTAAATTCTAGTTGAGTTATACACTTTTGACTTTGAGTAATTTTAACTATTGTGCTTGGTTTGATTGAATTTGCTCAATTTATAATGAAATTACAATATCATTCCTAATCATAAGATTGTATTGGCTCTTAGAATGTTCTCTTATTATTAAAACAAACACACAGGAAGAAATGAATTTATGTTGGTAGCTACAATAATATTCAACATAAGCAGGAGAACAAGAAAAAAATTTATTCATGTGCATATTCCTCATAAATTAAGATCAAAGTCCAAGATATTTTTCGTTATATATTAAAGTCCTTTTTGGAAAAACCTTAATCCATGATCTTTATTTTATTGCTCCACATAAATTTATACAAAATCTTTACAAACTTATAAAATGACTGTTGAGAAAAGGTATTATTATATGGGTTTATGAAACAGATTTTAATTATCTCAAATTCCAGTAAGAACATATTTTAATACAACTAATTATGGGGGTAATATGGCATCCATTAATAAGCTTGCTGCACCATTTTTAAGGTATATCCAGTAACACATTGCAACCTATGTATAATTTATTTTGTATTGTTTCTTTCGGTTAGAAATAATACACATACTTTAATATTAATATAAAATTCAATATGTAATAATGTAAATGAAATTGTTTTCAAAATATTTGGTGTATTCTGACTTTTTCTATAGAATCTTAAACAACTTTTGAGAGATGTATCTATACTATAACTGCAATATGTAGGTATTTTTGCATAATTCCCATTCTACATATATAAAAAAATATATACATGATTATACCTTATATAATGTAATAATATACAGTATTATTTGTATGTGGATAGTTATAAATTAATGGTAAGTTTTTCTCACAGTCAATATTAATTTAAATATTTGTATAGTATAAATACTTAGGATTTTGTTTAAACTTCTTATAATGAACATATACTATCCTACATTGCAAGAATTCATTTAATTGATATCAGAACAATTATAACTGGTACTCAGAAAATGACCTTCAACTAAAAAAAAAGTTGCTATTGCCCAGATAAATTTTGTATATAATTTCTTAAAATGGAAAATTGGAATAAGTATGTTTAGAAATATTTCTCAGCAACAAAACATGATCCTACAAAAAAACAGAAAATTAGATTAATCACAATATTCTATTTGCCAAACATTCTAGTGTTTACTGTTTTCTTTTACTACATGCTGGTCAATTTAGTAGATATTTTATCTCTGGAGGCTTTCATTTATGTTTGATGCAAACTATCTAGAATTTACAGTATATTCATCATAAATTTTATCTTGAAAGAAAGACTTGATCTTTAAAGAACTAGTTTGGATAGGTTCATCTAAATCATTTTTAGTTGTCTTTGTGAAGCCTCCACTGAGTGACTCACAACTTTCATTTGTCAATTGATTTTACAATCAAGCAGTGTATACAACACAATGCTTAAACCATCCAGTTTTATTGATTTCACAAAGCTGTTTATCAAAACACAATTGAAAAATTGTCTTCAGCAGCCAAAACATGTTGAACAAAAATCAGCTCCCTTTGTCAACACTACTATAAAGTCCTTAAACTATAAGCCTATAATAATTCAAGCTTCAAAAATCCAAACTTTACATGTGCTCCCTAAAGTTTTCACGACAAATGTAACTCCAGGAGTAAAGCTATACGTAAGGTCCTAATAAAATCATCAATTATTCTGTTTAGTATTGATTCTGTTACAAACGTAGCCATACTTCCAAACACAGGCTTTTTATTTTTGTTAAGATTTATATTCAACAGTGTGTGAACAATGTAATCCTCATTCAGTAAAACAGTAAAAAGTAAAAATTTGGTAGCTATATAAAAAGGATGGTTAACAATATATTAATGTGATTCATGGGGAAAATACATTAAAAGTAAAATAAAGAAACCTTAACAATATCCATATTAAAACTAAAAATTATGGTCTCCAGGCTTGTTCTGGCTATGAAACCAGCACTCTATTTGCTTATAAAGAAAAGACGATAGGAATTAAAAATATATATATTACCTAACTCTCAAATCATATGCCTATTGTGAGATATCAGTTTATCAATTAAGAAATGAATAATTATTTAGCATCTGCTCTTCTCCTAGTATCATGACAAAATAATTACTGAGAAAAATGTCCAAGGTGTTTAGTAGGGGCTCCTGTAGTTTTACAAGGCACACAGCAAGGAAAGCAGTCAGCAGTACATTTAAGTCATGTATATATTAAGTGCACATAATTCAAACACTGTCTACATAAAAAATGGTAACTTGTAGGATCCAAGATGGCCGAATAGGAACAGCTCCAGAGTGCAGTTCCCAGCGAGAACAGCGCAGAGGGTGAGTGCTCACCACATTTCCAAACAAGTTTTCACTGCCCACAGACCAGGAAATTCCTGGGCCTAAAAGTGCCACAAATTTTCAGCGCAGTGGTTTCAGCCGATGCCGCATCAGTGCACAGAAACTCACACAAGTCTGGGCTGTCTTTTTGGCTGGCACCTGGAATGCCTGGGAGAGAGAGCCACCCATTCAACTGAGGGAGGGGGCTAAGACAGGGAGCCAGGGGATCTGGTTCAGCGGGTACCACCCCCACAAAACAAGCAATCTGAAATGCTCTGGATTGAGAGTTGTGCAGCAAGTGCAGCTGGACCCAGGACCATCCAGCTCAGTGGGGGGAAGGGCGTCCCTCACTACTGAGGCAGTCTGCCACTACTTAGGCAGTTCACACAGCACAGGGCAGAGCCTGCAGCAGCTCAGCAACACCTCTGCTGGCAGAATGTGACTAGACTACTCAGTGTAGGGCAGGGCATCTATTAAAAAAGGCAGCAGTACAACAGGGACTTATAAATAAAGCTGACCTTCCTAGGAGAAAACACCTGGGAAAAGAGGCAGTTAAGAGTTCCGCTGCAGCAGACTTAAAGGTACCTGCCCAGCAGCTCTGCACGGAACAGTGGAGCTCCCAGCACAGCACTTGAGCTCCTATAAGGGACAGACTATTTCCTCAAGCAGCTCCCCCGACCCCTGCTGTATACCCAAAGAGACACCTTATAAAGGGGAGCTCAGGCCAACATCTGGTGGGTACCCTTCTGGGATGAGGACAGCAGAGGAAGAAACCTGTGGCAACCCTTGCTGTTCTGCAGCCCCCACGGGTGATCCCCAGGCAAGCAGGGTCTGGAGTGGACCACCAGCCATCCTGCAGCAGAGGAGCCTGACTGTAACAAAGAAAACTAAGAAGCAGAAAGAAATAGCTTTAACATCAACAAAAAGGACATCCACTCAGAGACCAGGTTCAAAAGACACCAACTACAAAGACCACAGGTAGATAAAACCATTAAGATGGGAAGAAAGTAGAGCAAAAAGAGGAAAACACCAAAAACCAGAACACCTCTCCTCCTCCAAGGGATCACAACTCCTCACCAGCTAGGTATCAAAGATGGATGGAGAATGAATTGGATGAATTGGCAGAAACAGGCTTCAGAAGGTGGGTAATAGCAAACTTCTCAGAGCTAAAAGAACATGTTCTAACCCAATGCAAAGAAACTAAGAACCTAGAAAAAAGATTAGATGAGATGCTAACTAGGATAAACAGTTTAGAGAAGAATATAAACGACTTGATGGAGCTGAAAAACATAGCATGAGCAATTCACGAAGCATACACAAGTTTCAATAGCTGAATCGACCAAGCAGAAGAAAGGATATCAGAGATTGAAGATCAACTCAATGAAATGAAATGAGAAGGCAAGTATAGAGAAAAAAGAGTAAAAACAAGTGAATAAAGCCTCCAAAAAATATGGGATTATGTGAAAAGACCTAATCTGCGTTTGATAGGTATACCTGAATGTGATGGAAAGAATGAATCTAAGTTGGAAAACACTCTTCAGGATATTATCCAGGAGAACTTCCCTGACCTAGCAAGCCAGGCCACCATTCAAGTCCAGGAAATACAGAGAACACCACAAAGATATTCCTAAAGAAGAGCAACCCTAAGGCAAATAATTGTCAGATTCACCAGGGTTGAAATGTAGGAAAAGATGCTAAGAGCAGCAAGAGAAATTCTGGTATGCCGTGTCTTCATTCTTGTTACCCACAAAGGGAAGCCCATCAAACTCACAGCGGATCTCTCAGCAGAAACTCTACAAGCCAGAAGAGAGTGGACCACCAGCCATCCTGCAGCAGAGGAGCCTGACTGTTACAAGGAAAACTAAGAAGCAGAAAGAAATAGCTTTAACATCAACAAAAAGGACATCCACTCAGAGACTCCATCCAAAAGTCACCAACTGCAAAAGATGTTGAATATTGGGGGCCAATATTCAACATCCTTAAAGAAAAGAAATTACAACCTAGAATTTCATATCCAGCCAAACTAAGCTTTATAAGTGAAGAAGAAAGAAAATCCTTTATGGACAAGCAATTGCTGAGAGATTTCGTCAGGCAATTGCTTGTCCATAAAGGATTGTCTTACCACCAGGCCTACCTTACAAGAGCTCCTGAAAGAAGCACTAAACAAGGAGAGGAACAACCAGTACCAGCTACTCCAAAAATGTACCAAATGGTAAAGACCACTGACACAATGAAGAAAATGTGTCAACTAAGGGGCAAAACAACCAGCTAGCATAAAAATGGCAGGATCAAATTCACATATAACAATATTAACCTTAAATGTAAATGGACTAAATGCCCCAATCAAAAGACACAGACTGGCAAACTGGATGAAAAGTCAAAACCCATTGGTGTGCTGTATTCAGGAAACCCATCTCATGTGCAAGGACACACATAGGCTCAAAATAAAGGGATGGAGGAAGATTTATCAAGCAAATGGAGAGCAAAAAAAAAGCAGGATTTACAATCCTAGTGTCTGATATAATGGATTTTAAACGAACAAAGATCAAAAGAGACAATGGGAAGATCAAAAGAGACAAAAGATCAAAAGGATCAATGCATCAAGAAGAGCTAATGATCCTAAATATATATGCACCCAATACAGGAGCACCCAGGTTAATAAAGCAAGTTCTTAATGACCTACAAAGAGACTTAGACTCCCACACAATAATAGTGGGAGACTTTAACACTCCACTGTCAATATTAGACAGATCAATGAGACAGAAAATTAACAAGCATATCTAGGACTTGAACTCAGATCTGGACCAAGGAGACCTAATAGACATCTACAGAACTCTCCACCCCAAATCCACAGAATATACATTCTTCTCAGCACTGCATCGCACTTACTCTAAAATTGACCATATAATTGGAAGTAAATCACTCCTCAGCAAATGCAAAAGAACAGAAATCATAACAAACAGTCTCTCGGACCACAGTGCAATCAAATTAGAATCTCCAGGACACATTTAAAGCAGTGTCTAGAGGGAAATTTATAGCAATAAATGTCCACAATGAAAGATCTAAAATCGACACCCTATCATCAAAATTGAAAGAGCTAGAGGAGGAAGATTAAAAATACTCAAAAGCTAGAAGAAGACAAAAAATAACTAAGATCAGAGCAGAACTGAAGAAGATAGAGACACAAAAAATCCTTCAAAAAAATCAGTAAATCCAGGAGCTGGTTTTTTGAAAGATCAACGAAATAGACCACTAACCTGATTAATAAAAAAGAAAAGGAGAAGAATCAAATAGATGCAATAAAAAATGATAAAGGAGATATCACCACTGATTCCATAGAAATACAAATTACAATCAGAGACTACTACAAACAACTTTATGCACATAAACCAGTAAACCTGGAAGAAATGGATAAATTCCTGGACACTGACACCCTCCCAAGCCTAAACCAGGATGAAGTTGAAACATTGAACAGACCAATAACAAGGGCTGAAGTTGAGGCAGCAATGAATAGCCTGCCAACTAAAAAAAGTCCAGGTCCAGATGGGTTCACAGCTGAATTCTACCAGACGTACAAAGAGGAGTTGGTACCATTCCTTCTGAAACTATTCGAAACAATCCAAAACAAGGAAATCCTCCCCAAATCATTTTATGAGACCAATATCATCCTGATACCAAAACCCAGCAGAGACTCAACAAAAAAAGAAAACTTCAGGCCAATATCCATGATGAACACAGATGCAAAAATCTTCAATAAAATACTGGCAAACCGGTTGCAACAGCACATCAAAAAGCTTACCCATCACAACCAAGTAGGCTTCATTCCAGGGATACAAGGCTGGTTCAACATACGCAGGTCTATAAATGTAATCCACCACATAAACAGAACCAAGACAAAAACCATATGATTGTCTCAATAAATGCAGAGAAGGCCTTCAACAAAATTCAACAGCCCTTTATGCTAAAAACTCTCAATAAACTAGGTATCAAAGGAACATATCTCAAAATAATAAAAGCTATTTATGACAAACCTATAGCCAATATCATAGTGAATGGGCAAAAACTGGATGCATTCCCTTTGAAATCTGGCACTAGACAAGAATGCCCTCTCTCACCACTGCTATTCAATATACTGTTGGAAGTTCTAGTCAGAGCAATCAGGTAAGAAAAAAAATAAAGGATATTCAGTTAGGAAAAAAGGAAGTCAAATTGTCTCTATTTGCAGATGATATGAATTGTATATTTAGAAGGCCTTATCATCTCAGCCCAAAATCTCCTTAAACTGATAAGCAGCTTCAGCAAAGTCTCAGGATACAAAATCAAAGTGCAGAAATCACAAGCATTGCTATACACCAATAACAGACTAACAGAGAGCCAAATCATGAGCGAACTCCCATTCACTATTGCTACAAAGAGAATAAAATACCTAGGAATACAATTAATAAAGGACGTAAAGGACCTCTTCAAGGAGAACTACAAACCACTGCTCGACAAAATAAGAGAAGACACAAACAAATGGAGAAACAGTCCATGCTCATGGTTAGAAAGAATCAATATCATGAAAATGGCCATAATGCCCAAAGTAATTTATAGATTCCATGCTATTCCCATCAAGCTACCAATGACCCTCTTCACAGAACTGGAAAAAAAAACCACTTTAAACTTCATTTGGAACCAAAAGAGAGCCCACATAGCCAAGACAATCCTAAGCAAAAAGAACAAAGCTGGAAGCATCACGCTACCTGATATCAAACTACACTACAAAGCTACAGTAATAAAAACAGCAAGGTACTGGTACCAAAACAGAGATATAGACCAGGGGAACAGAACAGAGGCCTTGGAGGCAATGCCACACATCTACAACCATCTGATCTTTGACAAACCTGGCAAAACAAGCAATGGGAAAATGGATTCCCTGTTTAATAAATGGTGTTGGGAAAACTGGCTAGCAGTGTGCAGAAAGCAGAAACTGGACCCCTTCCTGATGCCTTACACTAAAATTAATTCCAGATGGATTAAAGACTTAAACTAAAGACCTAAAACCATAAAAACCCGAGAAGAAAACCTAGGCAAAACCATTCAGGACATAGGCATAGGCAAGGACTTCATGACTAAAACACCAAAAGCAGTGGCAACAAAAGCCAAAGTAGACACATGGGGCCTAATTAAACTCCATAGTTTCTGTACAGCAAAAAAAAAACAATCATTGGAGTGAACTGGCAACCAACAGAATGGGAAAAAATTTTTGTAGTCTACCCATCTGACGAAGGGCTAATATCCAGAATCTACAAAGAGTTAAAACAGAGTTACAAGAAAAAAACAAACCCATCCAAAAGTGAGAGAAGGAGATGAACATACACTTTTCAAAAGAAGACATATATGAGACCAACAAACATATAAAAAAATGCTCATCATCACTGATTATTAGAGAAATGCAAATTAAAACCACATTGAGATACCACCTCATGCCAATTAGAATGGCAATCTAATCTAATCTAATCTAATCTAAAAAATCAGGAGACAACAGATGCTGGAGAGGATGTGGAGAAATAGGAACAGTTTTACACTGTTGGTGGAAGTGTAAACTAGTTCAACCATTGTGGAAGACAGTGTGGCACTTCCTTAAGGACCTAGTAATAGAAATTCCATTTGACCCAGCAATCCCATTTCTGGGTATATACCCAAAGGATTATAAATCATTCTATTATAAGGACACATGCACACATATGTTCATAGCGGCACTGTTACAATAGCAAAGACCTGGAACCAACCCAAATGTCCATCAATGATAGACTGGACAAGGAAAATGTAGCATATATACACCATGGAATACTATTCAGCCATAAAAAATGATGAGTTTGTGTCCTTTGTAGGGACAGGGATTAATCTGGAAACCATCATTCTCTGCAAACTGACACAAAAACATCAAATCCAGCACCACATGTTCTCACTCATAGGCAAATGTTGAACAATGAGAACACATGGACAAAGGGAGGGGAGGATCACACACTGGGGTCTGTTGGTGGGTGGCAAGGGAGGGACAGCAGGGAGGTGGTGGGGAAGTCGGGGAGGGATAACATGGAGAGAAATGCCAGATGTGGGTGATGGGGGGATGGAGGTAGGAAACCACATTGCCATGTGTGTACCTATGCAACAATCCTGCATGATCTGCGCATGTACCCCAGAAACTAAAGTACAATAAAAAATTTGTAACTTGATACAAAAATTTCTTTCTCTGATTTAACAATAATTAATTTCTCTCTCAGAAATGTTAATAAATGCACTTTGGATTAATGCATATTGTTGGGCATTTAAAAATCTAGCATTGGCTGGGTGGGGTGGCTCATGCCTGTAATCCCAGCATTTTGGGAAGCCAAGGAAGGCAGATTACAAGGTCAAGAGATTGAAACCATCATGACCAACATGGTGAAACCCTGTCTCTACTAAAACTACAAAAATAAGCTGGGTGTGGTGGCACACACCTGTAGTCCTAGCTACTTGGGATGCTGAGGCAGGAGAATCGCCTGAACCCAGGATGTGGAGGTTGCAGTGAGCCAAGATCGCACCACTGCACTCCAGCCTGGTGACAGAATGAGACTTCATCTCAAAGAAAAAAAGAAAGATAGAAAGGAAAAAAAAATCCAGCATTGTAGTAAACATCAAAATATAAAATATGTAAACACCACATAAGAAGTAGCACCTATTTCCAGTGACTATTAATGAATGCTATTATAGTTATACAGAGATGGCAAGTTTTGTTATCTCTATGTTTAGAATACATCTCCAAATGTGTCCAAACTTGTCAGTTCCACTGCTATAGTCATTTCATCAAAACACTGCTATCTCTTCCCTGGACTTATGCAGTAGCCTTCTAACTGATGTCCAGAATTTCCTATTTGCTTCCATTAATTCACTCTCAACACAGAGAACAAAATAATGTTTTTAAAAATATGAATCATTCATGTCACTAAAAACACCTTTTGGCTTCTCATTAAACTTATTATAAAATCCAAACTCTTTACCACAGCTTGTAAGAATCTGTATTCATCTTTTCTCAAATGCCATTCTTTCAGAAAAGCCTTCTATGACCACCTGATTTAAATAGGTACCAGGTTTCTAAACATTACACTGTACCAGGAGATGCAATAGTTATTCCAGTGATTTGGAAGTGACTGCCGTTCAACCACCCTGGGCTCCTCATTTCTCTGAATCAACAGGCAAAGAAGAGAATTGCTAATCTGGCTGGGATAATTGATCCTGACTACTAAGGATAGAAGTAGATTGTATCAATATTACTACTCCACAATGGAGGTAATATGGCAGATTACCTCTCTAATACAGGAGAGTCCTCTGGGCGTCTCTTAGTATTACCATGCCCAGTGATGAAGTTCAATGGAAAACTACAACAACCCAATGTAAGCAGGATTAGCATGGTCCAAAGCGTTTTGGAATGAAGGTCTGGGTCACCACAACAGGTGAAAAACCGTAATCAACTGAGGGGCTTGCTGAAGGCAAAGGGAATATTAAATGGGTAGTGGAGAAAGGTAGTTATAAATACCAGCTATGATTATGTGACCATTTACAGAAATAAGGACTGTAATTGCCGTATTTCTTTCTTATTATGTTATGAATACATTTGTGTGTGTATTTCTTTTCTTCTCTTTTTCCTTATCATGAAACATAGGATGTATTACTTTATGTTATAATATTTAAGTATTGTTAATTTTACATCATAGTATTTAAGTTACAGGATATCAAGAAGAGCAAACATCAAAAGAGACTTTACCTTCTCCTCTGGGGACAAAGTTAATGCATTTTTGGTGGTAGACATAATAGTTGTATCATGTTAGATGAAATCATAAATTATTGTCTTTATCTGGAGATTAAGTAAAGATTAAGGAGATACATATGGGTGGCACGCTGACAAGGGATGGGCTTGTGATGGTTAATTTTATATGTCACTTGATTGGGCCACGGGATGCCCAGAATGCTGGCTAAATATTACTTCTGAGTGTATTCATAAGGGTGTTTCCAGAAAAGATTAGCACTGAATTGGTGTACTGAGTAGAGTACATGGCCTTACCCAATGTGGGTGGGTATTATCCAATTTGTTGCTGCAGGCATGGACAGAATACAAAGGCAGAGGAGAATTGAATTTGCTGTCTCCCTGACTGTCTGAACTGAGACATAGATCTCCAGCCCTTTGCACTCTTGGTTCTTAAGCCTTCATATCCAAACTGGAATCTATACCATTGGCACTGTAACTCTAAGGCCTTTAAATTATACGACTAGCTTTCTTGGGTCTCTAGCTTGCAGATGTCAGATTGTGAGACTTCTCGGCCTCCATAACTGCATGAGCCAATACTGTATAGTACATTTTAAATAAATCTCTGTGTGTGTGTATGTGCTATATATAGCATATATATGTGTGTATATATATATATATATATATATATATGAATATATATATATGCTATCCAAAGGTTCTGTGGCCCAGACAAATTGACATAGAAAATTAACTACCGTAAACCCATCCCTTGTTAACTTGGCACACATACACAACTTCTTAATTTGTACTTAATCTCCAGATAAATAAAATAATAGGCTGTACTTCCATCTAACATGATACGACTATTGTGCCTACAACGCAAAATGCACTAACTCCTTCCTTGGAAGAGAAGGTGAAGTCCTTACTTGTTTGCTGTCCTGTAACTTAAATCTTTTTGTTGAAATTTCTTTGGAGAACCCTGAGAAACACACTCATGTTTATTCATTCTTCACACAGAGGCCAGAATGATCTTTTCAAATATGTAAATTGTTCATGTCACTCTCCTGCTGAGAACACCCCTTGGCTTCTAACTGCACTGACTACAAAATCCAAAGTTCTTTTAGCCTATAAGAACTTGTATTGAAGTATTTGCTCAAATGCCACCTTTTCAAAAAAAAAGCCTTTTCTGATCACTTTATCTAAAATAGGTATCAGGTTCCCATACATTGTGTTCTGCTTTCCTTTTCTTTTTTTTTTTTTTTTTTTTTTTTTTGGCCAAGTGAATTTACGTTATACATCTGCATGTTTACCCTTTTATTATATGTCTCTACATTAGAATACAAGCCTCATAAGAGATAGAACCTTTGTCTGCTCAGCAACTAGCGAAGCAGGCATACAGTAGATGTTCAGTAAATATCTGTTAAATATATGGACTTCAGAGTCACTGAGAACTAAAACGAAAAAAAAAAAAAGTAAAGAATATATATATAAAGGAAGTCCAGGTGTGATGGCTCACGCCTGCAATCCCAACATTTTTGGAGGCTTTAAATTATACCACTAGTTTTCTTGGGTCTTTAGCTTGCAGATGGCAGATTGTGAGGATTGATTGAGGTCAGGATACCAGCCTAGGCAACAAAGTGAGACACTTCCTCTATGAAAAACTTTTAAAAATTAAGAAATAAAAAATAAGAGAGAACTAGAATGGAGCCAGAATGAAACAGTGGTTCTTCCATTTTTAAAAGCTGAATGAACTTGAACAAATCACTTCACCACTTTGAGTCTTAGTTTCCCTATTTATAAAGTAAGGTTTTGTGCTGAGTGTTATTCATAAATTCAGCTTAATTGTTATGAGCACAACATTTCTAGGATAATTTTTTCAATTGATGGGTAGGAGTCATTCCTATCTTTTTTCTAATGGAAATGCTTCCCTTAACTTGGTATACATTTTATCATGATATATATTCTAGAATTCTACTCTAAAACTAGGATTTTTATTTAAGACTTGAATGTTGTAATAGACTTTTTACAGTTTTGAGAAGATTTTTTTTTAAAACAGGGATTACAGATGAGTAAATTATTGATAAATTACAATTATTAAACCATCCTTATATTCTGGAATGAATCATATTCAATGATCATGAATTACTCTTATTATATTTCTGAATTTTATTGCTCTTATTCATATGTACTGGCATCTTTAAATATATGTATCAATGTTTTAAAATATCTTTATCAAATGTGATTAGGCCCAAAATAATTTTAAAAATGAAACAAGTTTATATTTCAGAAATTTCATTTTCTACATAATGTATTAAAAAAACTCTTAATAACAAAGTTGGAAATGTTTCATAATTTTCACTATATAAAACTAGAAATAAAAATATGTTTCAGTGTACAAATTGGTATCCCTTTAAAAAAATCCTATTATGTACTACCTGAATCTTTATCTTTTACCACAGTTTAATTGACTCCCAAAGCGATATAACATAGAGACTGCTAAAATTAACACTTTCTAAATAATCCTTGAGCCTAATGAAAACAACCTTTGACACTGTAGACCTTTACCAATAGAGTTGTACCTATGGAAGACATAGGTATTCTATACCACAGATGGAAGAAAGGTAAATCAATACATTATATATACTGCTATCTGCTGATCTATCTAAAATTGAATTGATCTGTATTTTACTTCTTTATTTATTTATTTTATTATTTTTTTATTGCATTTTAGGTTTTGGGGTACATGTGAAGAACATGCAAGATTGCTGGATAGGTACGCACGAAAGTGTGATTTGCTGCCTTCTGTATTTTACTTCTTTTGTTGATTTACAATAGTCTATAAGTGCCCTCAAAATTCTTAAGTACAATTACTGCATATTGTGAGGGAAAATAACCTCATAATTGAAAACTCAAAAAACTGTCTATGGCCATACCACTCTGAATGCAACCAATCTCATCTGAAAACTCAAAAAACTGATGTATATCAAAATTATACATGATTGTCTTCTATGAATGATATGTTTTTTGAGTAGTCACCCTTAATCTAGTCTTCTCAATATAAACATTTATCTTTGTAGATGTTTGTACTTGGTATTTCAAAGATGAGCTTGGTAAAATTAAAATATTGCAAATGATTTTTAATGCATCATACCAAATATCAACAACTAACTTATAACTACATACGTATATTCCTATTCTTTGCTTTCCTGTCTTCAAATATTTTATTTTTTCTTAATTTTTATGGCATAAAATTTCTATATTGAAAATAGAAAAAAATAGAAAGGTTTTACAGATTTAGAAACTACATTTCTGTCATCTATATGTACTTGGATGAAATATAAGATTATATGAATACAATTCTGTCAGAAATGAAATATCCTTTTACCACTATTTTGCCACTATTCCCTGCCTACCCTCTTTATCCCTCCCTCAAAGCCCTTCTTATTTACTTTGTAGTATTTCATTTTCTATGGAAATGCTAGGTCCTTAAATTTAATGTAGGTACTGGACTTGACAAGTAATTAAAACAAACAATTTCCACTCATCAAGGCTTGCCAAATTAGTCATCTGCCATCTGCCCCATCATCTGGCTCTCCTTGAGGTCTTGCTGTGAATCTGGATGTACTTTCTCAGATTAAGAGAGACAATGCAAACCTCCAAGCTGGTGAAATGCCAGTGGGATCTAAGTATATAAACATTAGCAAACATCTTTCTTTCCTAGACTATCATGACTTCAACTATCCCCTCTTGTCTAATAAAAACCAGCCTGATTGTGATGGCTTATCACTGTGAGACCTTTGCCATTCACTGTAATTAAAGTGGCAGTGTGTGGGATACTTTTCCTGTTAGAAGAATTTACAAGAAAGAATTAGACTAGATGTTTGTAATATGCTCACATATCAAGGCTGATTTCTTAAGCATTGATAAAGATGTACATTAAGAAACAGACTATGGCCTTTCTTTTGCATTGGTTTCAGAGTGAGACTTCCTTTTTCATTCCTTCCATCAGCAAATGTTTACTCAGCTAACAATATACAATAGGCACTTTCTAGGGTGGATATTCAATCAACTTACAATAATAATAGGTAAAATTGAGAAATAGCTAGAGTGAAACATTGTACTGTTGTCACCCCTTGCTTGTTTTTAAGGTCCCTCTACCTTTGTGCAAATGCACTAAGGTGGCCCTTTGCCTTTTTTTTTGGATGGAGTCTTGCTCTGTCTCCAGGATGGAGTGCAGTGGTGCGATCTTGGCTCACTGCAACCTCCACCTTCTGGGTTCAAGGGATTCTCCTGCCTGAGCCTCCCAAATATCTGTGACTACAGGTGCATGCCACCACACTCAGCTCATTTTTGTATTTTTAGTAAAGACGGGGTTTCACCATGTTGGCCAGGATGGTCTTGATCTCCTGACCTCATGATCCACCCATCTTAGCCTCCCAAAGGGATTACAGACGCAAACCACTGCACCCAGCCAGGTAGCCCTCTTTTAAGTCGAACAAACTCCATGAGTGGCACATGACCTGGACATGACAATATGCACTGCATTTTATCCCCATCTGTTCCCTAGTACATGAGTGTGTTTGCAGTGATGAGCTTGCATAACTGTAAACAGAAACTCTGGTTCACTCTACTGCTCTGAGTTATCCGTCCAAAGTTGCTCATTCAGGCTAAAGTTGTATCTAAATTAATGACACTTTTTTGTTGTTGTTTTGTTTTGCTTTTGTTTGAGACAGAGTCTCGCTCTGTCACCAGGCTGGAGCACAGTGGCGCGATCTCAGATCACTACAACCTCCACCTCCTGAGTTCAAGTGATTCTCCTGCCTCAGCCTCCCAAGCAGCCGGGACTACAGGCACATGCCACCATGTCCCGCTATTTTTGTAGTTTTAGAACAGACAGGGTTTCACCGTGTTAGCCAGGATGGTCTCAATCTTCTGACCTTGTGATCTGCTCACCTCAGCCTCCCAAAGTCCTGGGATTACAGGCGTGAGCCACCACGCCCGGTCTACACTTTTAAAATTAAAAAAAAGTCTGTGAATGTTAGACTTGAAGTGAGAAGAAGAGGTGTGGCAAGCAACATTTTTGACTAACAGTCTTTACTGTTATCTTCAGATGATTTACATATAAAGCCTAATCCAAGATCACCTTCTAACAAAGTTTTCTGGGATGTTTTAAAACTCAATTCATAGTCACATTATTCTCTTGGATTAAAAACAAAAAGCACCCACCTGATACTAATATAGACTAAGTTATAAAATATATTGTTATAATTTATTTTAAATTATTTTCTTGTGACTCAAACTCTATTATTCTATAAACCAAATTTTATAATCTCCAGTGGGTTGGTCTCTCTAAAACATTTAGATGAGTAGTGGGTTGTTATTTTTACAACATTATCATTCTTGCACGTACAATCACAATCAACTTTCCTTTTTTTAACTTTTATTTAAGTTCCAAAGTACATATGCAGGTTTTTTACATAGGTAAACTTGTTTCATGGGGGTTTGTTATACAGATTATTTCACCATACAGGTATTAAGCTTAGTAACCATTAATTATTTTTTCTGATCCTCTCTTTCCTTCCACCTTCACCCTCCAACAGACCCCAGTGGGTACTGTTTCTCTCTATATGTCCATGTATTCTCATCATTTTGATCCCAGTTATAAGTAAGAATATGCAGTGGTTGGTTTTCTGTTCCCATGTTAGTTTGCTAGAGATGATGGTCTCCAGCTCCATCCATGTATCTCCAAAGGACATGATCTTATTCTTTTTTGTAGCTGTATAGTATTCCATGGTGTGTATGTACCACATTTTTTTTAACCAGTCTATTATTAATGGGCATTTAGGTTAATTCTATGTATTTGCTATTGTGAATAGTGCTGTAATAAACATATAAGTCCATGTGTCTTTTTAATACAATGATTTATATTACTTTGGGTATATACCCAGTAATGGGATTGCTGGATCAAATGGTATTTCTGTTTTACATCTTTGAGGAATCACCACACTGACTTCCAAAATGGTTAAACTAATTTACACTCCCACCAACGGTGTAAAAGTATTCCTTTTCCTGAGCACCAAAAGAAAGTATCAACAGAGTAAACAATCAACTTTCAAGTACTAATTGTAATTGGGTATTTGATAAGGAGACAACCCCCACTAGAGAAATATCTATCATTCATTCATTTGTTCCGTCATGTATTTATTGAATAAATGGTTACTGGGGAATAACAATACATGGGGCTCTGAGTTACCTGTAAAAGGAATAATAAATACAATCTATATCACAAATGTATAACATTTTACATTCTAAGATAAATCCTCTGTAGAATTTTTAGAAATAATAACAGTATACAAATTTGGTTAAGCTGCTAATATAAATAATTTTTTCTAATTGATTCACTGCTACTGAACAAGACTCACAATCAAAGTCAAAATTCATTTTACCCACAGTAAAATATAAAACAGAGCCCTTCTTGCCTACCACACATATAAAATATACACAGTTTTGTATAAAAGTTAGACATCTCTTGTGAGAAGAAATTTCCTGGGCATCTAAAATGAAAGAAATATCACACCTTATGCTATGGTGTGAATGTTTGTCCCCTCCAAAACAGGTTGAAAATCCCCAATGGAGCAGTATTAAGAGGTGCAGCTTTTAAGAAGGGATTGAGTTATGAGTGTTCTGCCCTCATAAAAGGATAAACCCATTCATGGATTAATGTATTTATGAGTTAATGGATTAATAGGTTATCATAAGAGTGGGTATGTTAAAAAGCCAGTTTGGCATTCTGTAGCCCTCTTGCCACGTGGTACCCTTTGCTGCCTCAGGACTTTTCAGACAGTCTCCATCAGAAAGACTCTCACCAGATGCAGCTCCTCAATCTTGAACTTTCTGGCCTCCAGAATACAATTTATTATAGTTTATAAATTATAAGAAATTTATAAATTCTTTTTATAAATTACCTTTTCTTTATAAATTACTTTCTCTTTATAAATTACCCAGTCTCAGGGATTCAGTTACAGCAACAGAAAAAGGACTAGGGTACCTTACAAATGCTTTATTCAGTTAGCCAAGTTAGTGTATATCTTTTAGTATATCTTTTCCTAGGTCTTCATTCATCTGTCTAAAAGGATAAGGAAAAACTGCTCTGACAACACCAGACAGGATAGACACATTATTCAAAACTATTCTATTTTAGGCTGATTTTCAATTAAGTCCCTATTCTAAATTACTGAATAACTAAGTGATTGAACATGTCGTGGGTATTGTTATTTTTGCTTTTAGTCTTTTTTTTTCATTTTCTTTGAGAAATTTGATATTATAGTTTATAGCTAATATTACCAGCAAATTCCCTACTAAATTCACACTCCTATGGGTAAGCAAATGGGACATCAGACATCACGTGGACAGTAACTTAATTTGGAATGTTTTCCCATAAAGTTTCACTAATCTTTGGATTTAAAAATCTGATGTCCTATTTGTGAGCTTCATTTTAATAGGGTAGCATGTTATAATACAAAATATGATAAGAGATTGAAAGTAGAAGTCCAACCTTTTAGTGGAATTCACATTATCTACTATGATACATAAAGAAGAGCCAAGGTGATATTTAGCAAAGTTTTTATGTATTAGACATGAACTTAGAAATGTCTTCTACACTTAAGAGCAATACTTAAAACACACACACACAGATACAATATTTGCTAGGATACACTATTTGTATTTTTGTGTTACAGTGATAACACAAAAATGCATTACAATGTTCCTTAATTTATTTTATCTAAAATAATTTAGCAATAAAGGTATCAAAACTATACCACTCAGCACTAAAAATATTTCATATCACAGTAACAATAATAGAAGTTCTATAGCATCAGGTTCAAATTTTTAAAAGGTAGAGAATGATTTATGATTTTCTTTCCTTATGTAAGATGTGACTAGTAACAAGAAAAAATTCTTCAATTGTAGGTTTTAAATCATTTAATACTTGCATAGTAATTTTTAATTTAATGTGAATTTCTGAGAGCCTATAGATATAAACATACTTTTTCTATATTATATATATAATTATTTACATATTTTGTAGCTGACAAGCTTCATATGTGCAAAACATATTTTCTAGCAGGTAAATACAATTTTAAACTAAATTACTTACTGTTCCACCTAGAGAAACAGGTGGAAAAGGAAACATACTAACTTCTATTTTTAATCCTGTGACAGCACAAATTTGATACATTTTTAAAATTCGAAGCATGCCTTTACTGAACATGACTCATTTTCAATTCCTGACACAAAATAATATGTACTTTATGATAAATTATACATAAATATCTTTTTTATCATAGTATCTTTTTTATCATAGAATTCAAGTTTCTACTGATATTATTTTCCAGGATAAAACAGAATCAATTAGCTGTTACATTATTTATAAATGTTCATTTTTTTTAAGATGTATTTATCACCTGATTATAACTTGTAAAAACAACTTAATGCCAGTCAAATAATGACTACAGAATCTGTTTTTAAAATGTATTAACTATTTGAGAAACAGTTCCATGCTGTTGCATCATTTTTTATTGGTATGGTTTCAAAAGAACAAAATAATAACCCTTAATACAATCAATTCTTTTCAAAGATATTTTTTAAGAATATGTGGGTGTATGTATATGCATATGTACATAAAATATTAGTTGGAAAGAAAAAACAATGATATGTTGAAAATGGTTTTCTCTGATCAATTGATTTCTGAGTATAAATATGTCATATATATACATATCACATATATTTGTACTATCTGTAATTTCTAAATTTATATTAGTTATAAGTATTTTATATGTAAAAAGTACATTTTATTTTTAAAAACGATTTTGTTTTTAATTTTAGGAAAGGCTAAATAGACAAGCATTCTATACTATGCCATTTCTTTATAGGAAAGTGTATGCTAACTGAATTACTATCAACACTTTTGATAATTTTGTAATTTTAATAAAGCATTATTTCAATAAAAACATGAATTTATTTTTGACGTAAACAGTTGAGAAATTTTATTTTAAAACATCCAAAATAAAAGTAAATATGTATATATTCCCTAAAAAGTTGAGTATAATATTTATCACTCCTCTATAAAGTTGTTCTATAAAGTTTGAAACAAACCAATTTCCCATCTGAATAGGGTAGGAAACGTGTGTGAAGGTATGTGTGTGTGTGTGTGTGTGTGTGTGTGTGTGTGTTTATGTGTGTAGAGGGGAGTATTTAATATCATAATTTCCATGTATGCTCTAAGTTCTTTTCTAGTACATACTATTTGATATACAAAATTGTGCAATGTTGTTTCTATTTTAGTAATAATTTATCTCTTTTGAGCTTATATTTTATATTACTGTGATTTTTTTAAATGTTAAATTATATTATTATCACTATTTGTTGATCTGTATATTAGTGGTGCCAGAAATTGTTCTAAGTGCTTATATGTGCATTGCCATGGAATAGCAATCATATTAAGCACATATTATTATCTTTTTTTACAGATGAGGAAGTTGAGACTCAGAAAGTAAAACAATATAACAAGAGAATTAACTAGTAGAAGAGTCAGGAGTCAAAATCAGTACTAGTTCTATGAGTAGTTCCCATTCAGAAGCACAGCATTAGTTAATTAATGTCTATAAATACTTGTTTTGAATTATTTTGGTTCAACAGTAGTATATTTCCATGAAGTAAAAATGCTCATAAACAAGATGAAATACTTATATGCTAAACACACATTACCTTTTATAAATTTAGAACTACAGAATTGAACTCTTAATAGTCATGCATTATATTAGAAGTCCATGAGATATGCTATGGGTGATAGTCATTAGGTATTTTGAAACATAAAAAGAGTTTTATAGCAACATCTCAATGAGTACCTATCTATTTTATTAGTGAAGAAATTTGGCTCCCTGATCCCCTCCATTTGTGACTCATTCTCTTCTCATTTTTTATGCTACACTGTGTAAAGAAAATAGGTGCAAGTTTCTAAAAATAACACTTCTTAGAAATACAGACAGGCTTCAATCAAGTGAGTGCATGTAGAAAGGCTGCTCCAACAGTACAACTTTTAAGATAGACTTTTTTTCCTTTTAAAACTAGAAAACCATTTCTAAAAGGTTTATCCACTCTTTCCCTCCAATTTCCTTCAGCCTCCAATCTCATTTTAATAAATGGCACCCCTTTCACTCACCCAGGCAAAAATCTAGTCAGTCAACTATTCTCTTTCCATAAGCCAATTATCAAAGCCACAAAGCCATATGAAAATCCATCAGCTCTTTCTTCAGAATATCTATCAGCTCCACCTGGCTATCTCTATTTAAAGATAGGAGAGTCCCTATTTGAATACTGCCACAGGTTTCCATCTGATGTCCCTGCTTTTCTTGTCTTCCTCGAGTATATTTTATACCAGATATAACACAATTTTACAGCTTTTAATCTGTAAATCAGATCATTAATCTTCTTTGCTCAGACATCTCTAATGGTTTCTCATATCAATCTGAATAAAATTAAAGTTCATACCTAGACCTACCTACAAGGCCCTTACACCATCCATCTGAACCTCTGCTACTTTTCTGATATCATTTCCTATGATGTTTCACTTACTGAGATCTGCCCACAAGGGCCACTTTATTTGTCTTTGAACACTGCTATAAAAGTTCCCAAATGCTGATTGTCAATTGATGGATTTACCTTGTGCACCAATAACAGGCCAACATTGGCCTGTGCATTGAACTTTGAGTAGCATCATTTCAAAACATTATACTTTTTTATCGCTTATCACCAGCAGTCATAATATATCTTCATTTAGAATATAAGCTCTATGAGGCAGGAACTCTATTTTGTTCATTAATATATTTAAAGCATTTGGAAGTACTTGATACATAGTAGGCACACAATAAACATTTTATGAATGAATAGATAAATGGATGGATGGATGCATAAATGGATGACTACTGATATTTTGGAATTCTGGCTAGGATTCCTCGTTCATATATAACTCAAATGTTATCTTTGATGCTCAGAATGTTAGGATCAGAAATATTCTTAGAGATCATCAAGTCCAGATTATGCATATAGATGAGAAAACAGCATTCAAGATAAGTTAAAGAATTCAAAAAAGATCAATTAAATATAGGAAACATGAAATATATATATATACATATATCTAACACAGAAATATAGAGAACATTAATTCTCAAATGTTAAAGACATAAATGTAATGAGACTCTTCATTTAGGCTATGTTCACATGGCACAGTGACTCACGTTCTGCTGAAAGCTTTCATGAAACTGTCCATCTTTATGAAAAGGACTCCCAAACAAAATGTTATGCTGCCAGCAGAAAAACTGTATTGTAAAACTTGGCAGGGGTGCTTAAGAACATTTGGCTAAACAGCACTAGATGCTTATGATAATTGGAAAATAGATCTTTCGGAACATCTTTATTATTTTTTTTCAAGTCCTGGCTGAAGAAAGTAAAATATAGCTTGTTGAAAGGAAACTTTTTGAAGAGCCTTTTTAACAAAAGTATGTGTTGTATGTATACAGAAGCTAACCAATATTACATGATAAACATAATCCTTTAAAAATTTTAAATCAAATTACATATTTCAAGTCATATTTTAGTGTACTATTGAAACTTTAAAAAAATCTTATGGTGATTATTTTGCAAACAATCTTTCTGTAATGCAAATGATCATCTCATAATTTAACCGTTTCGTCAATTTAGATTTCAAAGATCGTGCTTGCTTAAGGATATGCACACCTGCAGTTGCACCTAACAATTGTATGCCAATTTAATGTCAGTGGATTATAATATTAAATTATTATTATAGCTATTATTATGGTTAATAACATTTATAAAGTGTTATATAATTTACAAAGCAGTTTTATTCCTATTAGCTTCTTTGATCCTAAATTACCCAGGAGACGGTTATAAGAGCCAAAATTATTAGAATAATTGCCAGGAATTCAAACTTTGGTATCTTGGAAAAGCGGAACTTCTGAGAAATGTTCTAAAATTCTTCATGAATTGGCAACAAGGTGATAAAAATTCCCACAAATACTAGATAGCTTTACCTTGGTATTATCTGTAACTCACACAGAAGGAATAGTAGAAATGGGTTAAATAAAAACAGATTGATTAAGTTTCCCACACAAAGAGTGGAAGTGAATAATACGATCTTTAATGGATTCTACTACAGGCCTCTTCCTCTTTGCACTTTGTTCCAATAGAAGTTAATTAGGTCAGCCATGTGAGGTGGTTCACACCTGCAATCCCAGCACTTTGGGAGGCCGAGGTGGATGGGTCGTGAGGTCAGGAGTTCGAGACCAGCCTGGCCAATATGGTGAATACTCCTTCTCTACTAAAACAAAAGAAGTACAAAAACTAGCCAGCTGTGGTGGTACATGCCTGTAGTTCCAGCTACTTAGGAGGCTGAGGCAGGAGAATCGCTTGAACCTGAGAGGCAGAGGTCACAGTGAGCAGAGATCTCGCCACTAAACTCCAGCTTGGGCAACAGAGTGAGACTTTGTCTCAAAAAAAAAAAAAAGTTAATTAGATCTATGAAAGTTAACTAGAAATAGATCTGCGATAGGAAATGGATTTGGCTACCACTGAAACTATAGTTGATTTAGGGAGATTGCACAGAGAATTCTGTTGGATGCACGCTAATTATATTTTCAATATTATGATGTTACTTTGAACTTGAATTCTCAAATGTTACATGTGCTCACATTAACACACATATGATCCTCTTTGTCAATTGTGTTACATATGACCAACTCTTCATGTACTGCTGAATCAGATTCTAGTCACCTACCTGGTATTTCAGATTTTCCACAGATTTGGAGATCTGCTATAATGTGCCTTCACACTTGATCCAAAGTTATTTTTTCCAAATAATTTTTCAAAATAATCAAAATACAGTTTAAATATCATCCACTATCCAACTTACCCACACCTTTTCCTGTATTTTTAATTCATTCCTTTGACCTCACCAAAAATACATTGAAATTATTAATAGCTACTATTATCCTCAACTATTGTCTAAAGGATTTTATTCTTTCAGAAAAGTTCTGAATCATTTACTCAATTTACATTTCCCTAAAATTTATGTACAAGGATTTATTATATTTGTATTTGCAAAGTTGTTTTATTCTTATGTTCCAGTATATGGATCTTAATTCTTCGTTAGATGATAAGCCAGCTCACGGAGACCTGAAATTCAGTTTTTATCAATTCTGGCTGAGAAGGCTAGATGTGGTTCTTCTATCACATAAAAAGTACTACAGAGATTTGTACATGTAAGCTTAGATGAGCTTACTGTAATCCAGCAGAGTAGATAGTATAATAAAATTAAGAGGCAAAATTTTAAGAAGATGCTAGACTGAATATATCCTAAAACCAGAATTGTAAAAATATAATTTCTAATCTTAGTATATGCCTCTGACTGTTCAACAGTTGATATCTCACATTCATAAACCACATTGGGAGAACTAAAAAAAAGGTTTATGTGTAACTGAATGTTTACTTTGCAGCCTTCTACATATTTAAGGAATCTGTGTTTTATAAGCCTATGTCAAAATGCTTGGAGTACTTCTAACTAAAATATGAGTACATACATAAATGTTTCCATTGCCTTTATATATTAAGTTTAAAAACTGTATTTAAAACAAACAAAATCCATTTGAAAATCAGACATCAGAGAAAGTTTTTAAAGCCACAGTGCTCTGACTCATAAGGCTTGGATAGTATTTTTATTTCTCAGACAAAGCTAGACTAGTGGTTGCTTAAATACTATTCCCTCACACTATCAGAGCCTCCTTTTACCTCATGATTACACCATCATATTCCTCAATGACTAGTATTTTGGTACCAATTGTTATAAATTTCAGGGTTGTCTAGTATAAAATTAGCCCTCTTCCAGTATCAAATGTATTTTACATGCCATCCTAGAATTAACTTACCCTAGAAAAACTAAAGAGAAAGGGAGAAGGCATTGTTTTAAAATGACCTTGAGACTTTTCTACATATGGCTATTCAGACTTCCAGGGATAAAACAAGAAATTGCTATAGACCTTTTGACTTTAGAGTCGCCCAGTCCACTCACTCTTCATCTTGCTGCTCAGTGCAGGTCACACCTGAGACTCAACAGCTATGTGTACAGCCTTGGCTCTGCCCACTCAGCACCTCACTGGAGCTCACTCTGTTGTACTTTCTCATCCTTATCTTCTTACTTTTTCACTTTGTCAATCTGTTTGAGAACTCTCTGGCATCTATTATCTCTCACATTCCTACCCATCCTTCAAAGTTGCTCCCCTTCTCATCACCACTGTGGAAAACTATTTCATCCTACCCTTGCTCAGGCCCATGAACTTGCACCCAACGTATACTTCCTGTCCCCCTGAGGGCCCAAAGGGGATAGTCTACTTATGTTTCCTGGTGTGTCTCCTCTAAAGTGCCTGGTTACTCCTGCCTTTCCCATAAAGGAGGTCTGATAAAAGCCTGCAGTTCCGTTTAGTTCCATATTACCCTGGCATCTTGACATTATTGTTTGACTTTGCTGTGGCCAGTGTCTCCAGCCTTCAGTCCAAGAATTTAGCTGAGGTAATGAATTAAATATTTAACGTGTCAGTTATATGTTTAGATTGGACTCCTCAATACTGTTAATGCCCACTGTTTCTCTTATCCTGAATGGTGACAGACTACAAACTGCCTTGCAGGGACTTCTGTTTTCTATTTTATTCTATTATTTGCCTTTTGCTGATGTCACCCTGTTTTCAGCCTCAACATTAAATAAATAGCCAAATACACAAGTGCCAAGAATCGTTGACAATATAACTCTAGAAGCATATGGTGCTAAGCTAGTAGAAAAACAATTCTTAGCTCAGTAAGTATTCTTCATTTGAAATTAGGTACTATTTCTTCTCCTTCTACTTGAAGTCAGCAAACTGGAGGACCAAGTGTCGCCTGGGGATCCAACTTGCATAAAACATTGTGTTGGCTCTGAAGCACTGAGATTCCACAGCAAGGCCAGCAACACATAAACTCCTCTGGCACTCCTACATTATTTAACCCTGAACAGCTAGGGGGCTTTTTGCAAAGACGTCCCTAACTATGGCAAGCATTCACTCTATTTAATGTGTATTTAATTAATAGTGCACGAACACCAATTCTGTGAGTGCAGTGAAGTCTGTGCACATACTCAGATTTATTTTCTCAATTGATTTGGAAATGCAGTAGCAGAATTGTTCCAGACTTCTCTTCTCACTCAGTTATCCCTTGACACCCAAGCATCTAAAAAGGCATTGGTTAAAATAGGGTAAAACTGATATGGGGACAAGATGGAAGAAAGGAATATCTGGGGGTAAAAGTTGGCAGAGAAAAGCCCTGTTGTTGTTGTTATCCTTTTTTTTTTTTTTTTGAGACAGAGAATCACTGTCATACAGGCTGAAGTGCAGTGGCAGGATCGTGGTTCACTGCAACCTCCATCTCCTATGTTCAAGTGATCCTCCCACCTCAGCCTCCTGAGTAGTAAGGCTTACAGAGGCATGCCACAATGTCCAGCTAATTTTTGTACTTTTTTTTTTTTGTAGAGTCAGAGTTTTTCCATGTTTCCCAGGCCAGTCTCAAACTCCTGGGCTGAAGCCATACACCTGCCTCAGCCTCCCTAAGCATTTGGACTACAGGAGTGAGCCATGGTGCCCCATCTTTATACTTTCAAAAGAAGAATTACAATATAATTGTGAAATAATTGAATTTCTTCATTATATAAAATGTCAAGATTTAATCCAGCATCATTTAAGAGTTAGAAAGATGATCTATAGTCACTGTTATTCTAAAATTCTATGTTCAGAATCACCTACATTGCCTCTAAACAGCACTCAGGAATGAGACATCAACTGAGGATTATTATATCCTAAAGCACACAGGATAAAACTCAGAGATAAAAATGAAGCACTCAGAAACTACTATCTACCACAGTACATAACTCTAAAAATCTCTGTAAACACATGAGAAAGAAAAGAAGCATCTTCTCAAGCAGAATTGAATAAATTGAGGATGTATGTATTGAAAATATACTTTAGGGTATAAGACTTCTCAAAAATAAAATCAAATCCACTAAAATAAAATTGTTAGTTTGAGAAACATTGTAAAGTTTTTTTTTGCTGTCATTGTGTTTGAAGCTTACCATTAACCCTCAGTGAAGGAACTGGCGTTCTGAACTGAGGTTACATAAAGTTTCTTCTCATCTGCAATTGTGAGGAGTTGGAATTCTTATTTTTCTCAAGCCTACGGTCCCTTTTCAGTGATTTATCTTTCTCCGTCTTTCCAATTCTAAGATAGGCCTAATAATCACTGTAATGTTAGATGACTAAGTTGTGAATGCACATTTTTTTATTGCGTTACCTTTTTTTCGCAGATTTTGTGTTAAAATTTGCATTTATTAATGAATAATATGTATTAGTAAACTTACTTAAAGGTTCTATTTTATTATTCCATTCATCACCAGGGGGCAGTACAATTCCCAAAGAGTATTTATTTATTTATTTATTTTGATTCAGAGATAGTGAAAAAGTACAATAGCATAATTAGTACCAATTTCTATTGCAGCTATAGGCATATACAGGATTATTCTACTTTTTACGCAATGAACATAGACTAAAAACTAGCTGGATTCAGAAAATTGTATCTGCAAAGAGGAATATACTTATTAACACATATCTAGCATAATCCAAAAAGAAGAAAAAAGTTTAATTAGGTGTGTGTGTTTGTGTATTATCTCTGTGAGGTACAAGGAAAATAAAATTATTGTTTTCTGAATTCCTTTACGGCACAGAAAAACATATAAGGATGGCATCATTTCCCTTTACTATAATTGGAAAGAAACATAAGTAATACAATGCCCTTGGTACTTTCAAAGATCTGGGGATGAAAGAGATGGGAGAAAGGTGGAGAGATGGAGAAAAGAAGATATTTAAAAGATGAAAAAGACTGATTTATAATCCTTTGGATATATACCCAGTAATGGGATTGCTGGGTCAAATGGAATTTCTATTTCTAGGTCCTTGAGGAATCGCCACACTGTCTTCCACAATGGTTGAATTAATTTACACTCCCACCAACAGTGTAAGAGTGTTCCTATTTCTCCACATCCCCCCCAGCATATTTTGTCTCCAGATTTTTTAATGATCGCCATTCTAACTGGCGTGAGGTGGTATCTCAATGTAGTTTTGATTTGCATTTCTCTAATGACCAGTGATGATGAGCATTTTTTCATATGTTTGTTGGCTTCATGTATGTCTTCTTTTGTAAAGTGTCTGTTCATATCCTTTGCCCACTTTTGAATGGGCTTGTTTGTTTTTTT
>PVKV010014972.1:7301-55591 GCA_004027835.1 Alouatta palliata
CCCGTCTCTACTAAAAATACAAAAATTAGCTGGGCATGGTGGCACGTGCCTGTAATCCCAGCTACTCGGGAGGCTGAGGCAGGAGAATTGCTTGAACCCAGGAGGCGGAGGTTGCGGTGAGCCGAGATCGTGCCATTGCACTCCAGCCTGGGTAACAAGAGTGAAACTCCGTCTCAAAAAAAAAAAAAAAAAAAAAAAAAAAAAATACATTTTCTGTCATTTCCATGGATCTTGGCAGGGAAGGAGTAAAAGCATGTGTTCGGGCCACCTTTTTGATTTAGCCTTTTCTAATGCATAAAATATGTAATTGCATAAAATTTTTTAAATTGCATTTTAAAAAATGCATAAAATATGTAATTTCAGAAACATTTTTCCCTTTGAAACTTTAAAATATAAAACTAAAAGTAGAACAGTACAGTAAACCTCCATGAACCGGCTTCACTAATGAGCAACTCATGACCTGTTTCCCACTCTCTCTCTGACCCCATTCCCCAGCCCTGGCTTATCTGAAGCAAATCTAGATCTCTAATAACTTATTTTAGTATCTATAGCAAACAAGGGCATCCCTTTTAAAACTTAACTGCAGTATCTTGATTGCACATTCCGGCCATCACACCTGGCCAGAAAAATGTATTTTTAAAATAACACTCCAATCAATAATAATTCATTCACATAATCAAATATCCAGTTTAACATATTCCCCATTGTCCTATAATTTTTAAAAGGTTTGAATTAGAATCTAAACAAGATTGAAAACACTGTGACTGGTTAATATATCTCTTACTGTCTTTTGATCTATAGAGTCTCACTCTTGCCTCTTATTTTTTCTGCTTTGCTACTTAATCGTGGCAGTGGGGGGTCTGTAATGCAGTTTCCACAGTCTCACGCTGCTGACTCATCCCACCCTGAGCATGCGCCTCTCCCCTCTACTTTTCAACTGGTAGGGAGAGCCCAGTGTGTAACTAGGATTAGGTTCAGTTCTTTGGCTTGAGTAGATGGTGGTATATACCTCTGTCAGGAAGCACATCTCTCTTTTGTGATTCTAGGAGCCACTGATGATCATTGATTAGAGCCACTAATCCATTAGAAGTTTCCAAAGTAGTGATATTCTAACCCTGTCATTCCTTCTTCATTATTGAGTGGAATGATTTTATAAGGAGGATCTTACCCCCTCACAAACAATTTGGTGACTCTGAGGAATTGTTCATACAGCACAGGTAAAATGATTCTTCTTGTCCTCTACTGGCCAGTTTTCAAGCCAGCGTGCTGTTCCATAGTATCCTCCACAAGGACTCATCACTGAGGCATTTTGTTTTTTAAGTATCATTATGAACTTTGGATTCATTTGGTAAGTTTTAACCTGTGCAGTTATCTTTATTGATCATCAAATATCCCCATGTTTGGCCAGTAAGAACCTATTCTAGATGGGCCTGAGTCCTTTTGATATTACCCTAATGGTCCTTAATAGTTTCCTTGCTTTTGTATGACGGTACATTCCAGGCTCATCTAGTATATTTCATGCACCAGACCTGGAATTTTTTTAGGGAGCCTTGGTTGGTTTTAGTGGGATATGGAACTTAAAGACCATAATCTGGGTGCTGGAGGCATTCACTCCTACTGGTTAATCTGAGAATATTTCACAGTTTCACTTCAGATCAAAATCAGGACTATGGGATTTTTATTTGACTCTATCTTACTTCTGTATTTTCTTTTGTACATCCCTCAAATCCCAGTTGTCAATGACGCCACCATAATCAGGAGCTTTATCCCATAAGATATACACAGCATTCTCAAAATAACAGTATCAACATCGTTACCAACAATATCGTTACTCAACAGTGTAAGATTTTTTGTGAAGTTATCTGTGTCCTTACAGTGTATCTCTCTAGCCATATGCAATGACATTATGTGTTTTAAGTCACTTGGAACGGCTTCCTTCTGTGGCTTTGTGCCACCAATAGGATAGAGTTGGCTTTCCCTGTCCACAGGTTCCACATTCTGTGGTTACAAAGAGCTAACTGTATACATGTTTGAGTTCATTTGCATTTTACTTTGGATATTTAGGGATAGCTTTCTTTCTTTTATTTTTTTAAGACAGGATTTCACCATGGTGGTCAGGCTGGTCTTGAACTCCCAACCTCAGGTGATCCACCTGCCTTGGCCTCCAAAGTGCTTGGATTACAGGCGTGAGCCACCACACCCGGCCAGGGATAGCTTTCTAATTTTTTTTTTTTTTGAGACGGTGTCTTGCTCTGTTGCCCGGGCTGGAGTGCAATGATGTGATATCGGCTCATTGCAACCTCCACCTCCTGGGTTCAAGGGATTGTCCTGGCCCAGCCTCCCGAGTAGCTGGGATTACAGGTACCCGCCATCATGGCTGGCTAATATTTTTAACTTTTATGGAGATGGGGTTTCACCATGTTGGCCAGGCTGGTCTTGAACTCCTGACCTCAGGTGATCTGCCTCCCAAAGTGCTTGAATTACAGGCGTGAGCCACCATGCCCGGCTGCTTTTTAATTTTTTTTTTTTTTTTTTTGAGACGGAGTTTCGCTCTTGTTACCCAGGCTGTAGTGCAATGGCGCGATCTCGGCTCACCGCAACCTCCGCCTCCTGGGTTCAAGCAATTCTCCTGCCTCAGCCTCCCGAGTAGCTGGGACTACAGGCACGTGCCACCATGCCCAGCTAATTTTTGTATTTTTAGTAGAGACGAGGTTTCACCACGTTGACCAGGATAGTCTCGATCTCTTGACCTCGTGATCCACCTGCCTCGGCCTCCCAAAGTGCTGAGATTACAGGCGTGAGCCACCGCGCCCGGCCAGGCTTTTTAATTTTTTTAAAAATTTAATTCTGCTTCATACTTATAGAAATATTTACCTGGTTCCAAAGAGACATTCATGAAGTCCAGGTTCTAGAGCTATCCCTTCCACCCCATTCTCTTTCTCTTTTTCTGCTGTTATTCTAGTACTGGTAATTTTTTTTAAATGTAGACAAATATGTGGGTATATTTCTGTTGCTTCTTTTATCTTAAATAGGATTGTATTAGTCTGTTTTCAGGCTGCTGATAAAGACATAACTGAGACTGGGTAATTTATAAAGGACAGAGATTTGATGGACTCACAGTTTCACATGGCTGGGAGGCCTCACAATCATGCAGAAGGTGAAGGAGGAGCAAAAGGTCTTCTTACATGGCAGTGGGCAACAGAGAACTTGTACAGGGGAACTGCCCTTCATGAAACCATAAGATCTCAAGATCATGAGATTATTCACTATCATGAGAATAGCATGGGAAAGACCCATCCCTATGATCCAATTAACTCCCACCAGGTCCCTCCCATGACACGTGGGAACTGTGGGAGCCACAATTCAAGATGAGATATGGGTGGGGACACAGCCAAACCATGTCAAGGATATTACACAGTTTCGTCTGCCTTCCTTTCTTCACTTAACAATGTATCCTAGAGATTACTCCACAGTTGTACATCAAGATTCCTCGTTCCTGTTTACAGATACATAAGATATCCATTGTGTGGAGGTACATTAAATTAAAAAAAATAAATAAATTTAGGGCTGGGCGTGGTGGCTCACGCCTGTAATCCTAGCACTTTGGGAGGCTGAGGTGGGTGGATCACCTGAGGTCAGGAGTTCAAGACCAGCCTGGCCATCATGGTGAAACCCCATCTTATTAAAAAAAAAAAAAAAAAATTTGGATTTTATTGTATATAGAATTTTGTATCTTTTCATTAAGCATTTTGTTATTAAGCATTTCTCTGTTAAAAATGGTTATTTTTATTTTTTAATTTTTTTGAGATGGAGTCTCACTCTTACCCAGGCTGGAGTGCAGTGGCTTGATCTCAGCTCACTGCAACCTCCACCTCCCAGGTTCAAGGGATTCTCCTGTCTCAGCCTCCTGAGTAATGGGATTATGTGCATAAGTTACCACACGCAGCTAATTTTTGTATTTTTAGTAGAGACGAGGTTTCACCATGTTGGTCAGGCTGGTCTCGACCTCCTGACCTCAGGTGATCTGCCTGCCTCATCAGATGAATTATCCAACTCATTTAACTCCACCCTAACTCCTTACCCTCTGTCTCTGAGTGATCTCAAGGCTCCTGGGAAATCTAAATTGCCTACCTGTTGTAACAAAGTTAAAGATCAAACTGGGTGTGGTGGCTCACACTTATAATCCTAACACTTTAGGAGGTCAAGGCAGGAGAACTGTTTGAGCCCTGGAGTTTGAGACCAGCCTGGGCAACACAGCAAGATACTATCCCTACAAAAATTTTTAAAATTAGCTGGGTATGGTGACATGTACCTGTGATCCCAGCTAGTTGGGAGGCTGAGGTGGGAAGACTGCTTTAGCCCAGGAGTTCAAGGCTGCAGTGAGCCATGATGCTCCCAACTGCATTCTAGTCTCAGCAACAGAGTAAGACCTTGTCTCAAAAAAAAAAAAAAAAAAAAAGAGAAATTATTGATATGGTGCTATGGTCTGAATGTTTGTATTACTCTAAAATTCTTTTGTTAATATCCTAGCCCCGACAGTGATACTTTTACAAGGTGGGGCCTTTTGGGAGGTGATTAGGTCACAAGGGCAGAATCCTTGTGAATGGGATTAGTGCCCTCGTAGAAGAGGCCTAAAGGAGCTCCTTTTTGCCTTCCTTAAAAATAAAAAAAGTTGGCTGGATGTGGTGGCTCATGGCTGTAATCCCAGCACTTTGGGAGGCCAAGGAGGGCGGATCATGAGGTCAAGAGATCGAAGACCATCCTGACCAACATGGTGAAACCCCATCTCTACTAAAAATACAAAAATTAGCTGGGCGTGATGGTGCGCACCAATAGTCCCAGCTACTTGGGAGGCTGAGTTAGGAGAATCGCTTTAACTTGGGAGGTGGAGGTTGTGGTAAACCGAGATTGTGCCACTGCACTCTAGCCTGGTGACAGAGCAAGACTCCATGTCAAAAAAAAAAAATTAATAAAAATAGTTAAAGATCCTTGTCTTAAAGAATCAAGCTTAAGATTTATTAGTTGAAGCTTGAAACAGCGGATTTCTTAAGCATCTTATCTAAATTGTGGGACATTTTACCAATCTTGAATGCAGAAAGATAGCAAAGAGTCTGACAAAATATTTTTAAAATTCTTATTTTTAAGCAGTATACGTACTTTTAAAAGACAGTTTTTCAAACATATTTGCAAGTAAAACTAAGATAAATTTATGGGTCACTAAAATTTACCTTAAATATTATGTGATAAGTTAGTTTTTAAACATTAATTTTGAGTTACATTAAAACGTTAACAAATGCAATATTACTTAAGGTGATGAAGTAAGAATGGTAACAAGAAGTCTTGTTAATGAATATAATTTATATTTTTCTAATCACAGTACACATTCACCAAGCTGTTAACTCATTCTAATAACTGCAGATCCTCTGTTCATGTGACTGTAGGAAAAATATCTGAGAAAGCTATTTATGAAGTTACATAATTTAGGCCGGGTGTGGTAGCTCACACCTATAATCCCAGCACTTTGGGAGGCCAAGGCGGGTGGATCACTTGAGCCCAGGAGTTCAAGATCAGCCTGGCCAACATGGCGAAAGCACATCTCTACTGAAAAATTACAAAAATTAGCCGAGCATGGTGTCGCATGCCTGTAGTCCTAGCTACAGGACGTTGAGATACGAGAATCACTTGAACCTGGGAAGCAGAGGTTGCAGTGAGCCGAGATTGTGCCACTGCACTCTAGCCTGGGTGACAGAGAAAGACTCTGTTTCACAAAATAAATAAATAAATAAATAAACAGAGCTGTGGATCGGGGCCCAGACCCCCTGCAAAGGGGAGAGGAGCCTTTTTACATATATATGTAAAATTTAAAAAATCATTTAAAGATATAATAGGCATAAATAGCTCATATATTTCAGGAAAGAGAATTTCATTCTTACATTTTGTTTTAGAAGAAATACCTTAAGTTTTTGTTGAAGGTGTTTAACTTCCACCTGCAGAGTCTTGGTAGCTGTTTGAGCTGCTAAAGTCTTCCGATTCTCAATAGCCAGCTGCCGACTAAAGGCTCTGCTGTTCAACCTCAGTTGTTTTTCCAAGCTCTGAAAACAGTATATATTTTAACTATTCTGCAACCAAGTTAGTATTGTCAAAAACTTCAACTATAATGAAACTAACTACATTTATGAAAAGTGCACATTTTCAGTACAATTTTAGTGAAAGGCTTATATAGGGAACATATAATAGAATGAAGTATATAACTGAAAGAAAGCCCCCAAATCCAAGATCCCAGCTCTAGAGAACAAATATCATATGTTTTGAGCCTGTTTTTTACATGCTCTAAAATTCGACT
This sequence comes from Alouatta palliata, assembly GCA_004027835.1. Taxonomy (NCBI): domain Eukaryota; kingdom Metazoa; phylum Chordata; class Mammalia; order Primates; family Atelidae; genus Alouatta; species Alouatta palliata. The sequence goes on from PVKV010014972.1 coordinate 13,645, forward strand.
TAAAAAGTCTTTAGTTTTTGAGTTGGAGTCTCACTCTGCTGCCCAGGCTGGAATGTAGTGGTGCGATCTCAGCTCACTGCAACCTCTGCCTTCTGGGTTCCAGTGATTCTCCTGCCTCGGCCTACAGAGTAGCTGGGAGCTGGGATTACTGGTGCACACCGCCATGTCCACCTAATTTTTGTATTTTTAGTAGAGACAAGGTTTTGCCATGTTGGCCAGGCTGGTCTTGAACTCCTGGCCTCAAGTGATCTGCCTGCCTTGGCCTCCCAAAGTGCTGGGATTATAGGCATGAGCCACTATGCCTGGCTTCATTGAAAGATTTTGACCAGATCCTAAAATCAGTAGACATCGTCAATGGTCATTCCCAGATGACAGAGACTGAATATGGACTCAAACCACCACTTCCATCCATATTGATGGACTATAAGACAATGAAATGACTGATTTAACTCAATAATCATCTACACACATATTCATCTGCTCTCTGGAATGAGAACTATTTTACTGGAGAACTGTTTGATCTAGACTTGACAAATGGCTTACCAAAATGACTATTTTTCTTTGTTTTAACATAAAAGTAGGATGTCCTCCATTATCATCAGTACTTTTCCTAAACAGGAAAGGTAAAAGATATGGAAAGCTAAAAGGCTGAAAGAATCACTAAAAATACTACTCCCTAAAACATTAATGTTAAAAAAAAAATGAGTTTTTGTCCACGTTTTCCTCCACTAAATGCCTACAACCAAACAGAGATTTCTCATACTTGGTAAGTGCTTCTTATATAAAAAAAAAATAGTTATGCAATTTATTTTGGTTTTATGTATAGATATGAAAACATGAACTACTTAGATACATATATAAAAATATATTTCCTTTCACATGACAGACATATGCTAAGATAAATACAGTATTACCTAAAAGGCCAAATAATATCACTTTGGTATAAAAGAGTGAAAAATGAGGTTACTCATTATTTTCTGTAGATCATATATCAATTTCATGTGAGAAAAATTTCTTGGAAAACACAGAATTTTAACAACCGAAGAAATAACCAAGATAAAAATGTGGAGGAAATGAACCTGATATTTACTTACTTCAAGGTAATAGAAAATACTAGTGTTTCAGCATCAAATATTAAAGATTTAAATCCTAAATTAATTCCATTTATGTCCATAGACTCCAACTATCTAACAGGCAGAATTCTTTTTTTTTTTTTTTTTTTGAGACAGAGTCTCACTCTGTCACCAGGCGCCAGGCTGGAGTGCAATGGCGCGATCTCGGCTCACCACAACCTCCGCCTCCTGGGTTCAAGCAATTCTCCTGCCTCAGCCTCCCGAGTAGCTGGGACTACAGGCGCGCGCCACCACGCCCAGCTAATTTTTTTTTTTCATATTTTTAGTAGAGATGGGGTTTCACCATGTTGACCAGGATGGTCTCGATCTCTTGACCTCGTGATCTGCCCGCCTCAGCCTCCCAAAGTGCTGGAATTACAGGCGTGAGCCACCACGCCCGGCAGAAGAATTCTTAATATGATATCAATGCCTTTCCCTAAGTCATCCCTTATAATGTATTCCCCAGGATTTTGACAACCATGTGCTGTTGAGGAAAATCCATTCAGTCATCTCTTTAATTATTTTAATTCCTTTTCCTTCCCTAATACTAGGAACATTATCTGGGAAAAACTGCTATTTTAAAAATAACTACAAAAGTCTGTGTGGTAATGCCTGGCCAAACTGGTGAGGGAGAATCCAAAAGTCACTGAACGGATGCACTGAGTAGCTTTTTAGGGAAATAACCTTTTAATAAACAGTTTAAGGGCTGATTTCAAAGAGAGGTTTCACGTAACACAATGTGATCTTTTCAGCACAGGAAAAAGTCCCTTAACAGTGTAGCTGTGTTGTCTTAGAGATGGTCATTTCCAGATAAACTAGCCTAGCCACAGAGTGAACTCTTGTGCACTACAACAGGGTGAACATTTCTAGTTTGAGCTGCTTCTGTTTTTCCTTCAAACGACTCCCTTTCCCTGTTCTCTATTAGACAATATAATTATTTAGTGTAGCATGCCAAGCAAAGCAGTTAGTAATGCTTTGTTACAGAGGGGGCATATCTATGATTAATGCACACCCTCTCTCTATAAATGCCGGAATTTTAAAATGTCTGGGCCCCTGAAATACAGACCTGTATTTTTTTGTCATTTGCCTCCATTTTTGTTGTAATAATAGATAATTTGTGAGTAAGTTCTTCCCTTTCTGCAAGGTTTTTGTCTTCAGAAAGTTTCTGCAGTGCCTGCAAGGCATCTTTAGTCTTCAGTAACTGGCTGTCAGTTTCTCTAAGTTTCCTAGATATGGTTCTTTCCTTTTCCTGGGATTTCCTAAGGAGTTGCCTTAAATTTTTTACTTCATTCTGATGTTTAGCCATAATTTGTGGTAGATTATTTTGTGAATTCTCATATTTTCCTATAGCTTTCAAATGCCTAAGCTGAAGTTGTTTCAAAAATTGGTTTTCTATAAGGATGGCTTCCAATTTGTGATTCATATCAGCTAATTCATTTTTCAGTCCTTTAATTTTATGAAGCCTTGCTGAGAGTATTCGATGAGCCATAGCATCTCTTCTTTGGGCAATCATATTGATTTGAGATTTAAAAAGTGATGCATTCCAGGTGTGCTTTTTTTCAACTGAGATTTCCTTCTGGCCTGTGTAAGCAGATAATCCAGTTTACTACTAGTAATATATACAGTATGCAAATATGCACAAATGCATAATCTCCCTCCTCCCCCCATGCACACACACCACATACATACACACAAGCATAAGTGTAACCAGAAGGGGAAAAAACTAACATTTAATGAATGCCCTTGCTTTAGGCTAGGTGCTTTATATATAAATATCTCATTTAATACAATTCTTTAAGGTCAGTTGTAAAATATTTTATAGCTGGAGATTTTATTGAGCTATAAAATATATTACAACTGACCTTAAAGAATTATATTAAATGAGATATATGTATAGCCACAAAGTGACACAGAATGGATTGAAAACCAGGTCTTCTTTGACTCTAAAATCTGTACTTAGATTTCTATTATAACAGCTAGACTAAAAACTGTGTTAACAGGCCAGGTGCAGTGGCTCATGTCTGTAATCTCTGCACTTTGGGAGGCTGTGGTGGGAGGACTGCTTGAGGCCAGGAGTCTGAGAACAGCCTGATCAACAGAGTAAGATCTTATCTCTAAAAAAAAAAAATATTTTTTAATTTTAATTTTAATTTTAATTTATTTGAGATGGAGTCTTGCTCTGTCGCCCAGGAAGGAGTGCAATGGTGCAATCTCAACTCACTGCAACCTCTGCCTCCCAGGTTCAAGTGATTCTCTTGCCTCAGCCTCCCAAGTAGCTGAGATTACAGGCGCCTGCTACCACAACCAGCTAATTTTTGTATTTTTAGTAGAGACGAAGTTTCACCATGTTGGCCAGGCTGGTCTCCAACTCCTGACCTCAAGTGATTCACCCTCCTCGGACTCCGAAAGTGCTGGGATTATAGGCATGAGCCGCCGCGCCAGACCTCTAAAAAAAATTTAAGAAGTATCCTAGTGTGGTGGCACATGCCTATAGCCCTAGCTCCTCAGGAAGCCTTGGTGGGAAGATCACTTGAGCCCAGGAGTTTGAGGCTGCAGTGAGCTGGTACAATCCAGCCTGGGTGACAAAGTGAGACCCTGTCTCGAAGACAGACAATCCCCATGATAACAGCTGAAATTTACTAAGTGCTTATCCTATGTCAGGCATTGAACTAAATGCTTTCTGCAGACTATCTGATATAATCCCTTCAACAATATGTTATGGGTAATTACAGTGTAACATGAGAGCCCAATGTAAAGATCTCATATACTCAAAATGATCTTCAAAAAGTCATCAAATTGTATAGTCTATTTATCTACAGATACAGATTTTCCATGTCTCAATAAATCCAACATAGTTTTTCCTGTTACTTTGGCTGGGCACCACATGAAGTAACTGGCATGTGTTCAGGGGTCTATTTTAAACAGAAAGTCTTTAAAAACATCACATTTAGCACCAACCTTACATAATTGAATTTGAGTATGTTAAATACATGTATAAATGACTGTACTATTATCCCATTTTAAAGATAAACACGCTGAAGCTTGGGGATGTCCCTTGTCAGTGGGCACACAGCTAGGAAGTGGAGAGACAGAGCCCACTGTCTGTGTGCCTTTGCTAGTGCCCCACAGGTGTGTGCATTTGTACGATATAGGGGTATATGTATATGTGCACCTGTGTATGTAAATATGTATGTGGTATACAAGTATACATATTCATATATCTAGATTCTGAGAAGGAGAAATTGAAACTGGATTCTAAACTCTAAAAATGTCTGATCCTCATTCCAGGGAGAGAAGGACATTTAGTGGCCAATGTCACCAGAGTCCTAACCTTAAAATACTGGTCCAAGTGTGGACACATCTGAGATGTGGCTTAATATGTTTGCTCCAGGTGGTGAAAAAGGCAATTCTACCTGTGATAGAAACAATGAACCAAGAGAGCCAAAGTGTGCCTTCTGGAGATGAAGGATTTGAATCACAACTGTGAAAGAATACACAGATTATACAACATAGTATCAGTATCACATCAGTAACTGGTGGCTTGTCTTTCCAATTACGCCTTCAAGTGTACGTTTTTTCCCATGGTTTAGTCGGGGCTATGGTTGAATATTGAGTATTTTAGAATAGGCTTCCGAGCACACTAAGAAGTGGGAAGTGGAGCAGGCCAGCCTCTAGGACACCTTCTAGAAGGCCTGCAAAGATGTGTCTGTGATTTTGTTGAGGCTGTACACTTGAATACTCTGGGCACTGGCTAAGGAAACTCGGACCCAGGCAATATGGATCAGGCTGGTTTAAAACAGGGGTGGGCGAGGACTGACATGTTCTACACCATGGCCAGCATGACTGAACCTGACCCCCAACTTGTAATGTCTTCCAGCTCTTAGGTGCTCTGACCCTGTAGGAGAGAGGGCTTTCACTGAGACAAGAAGGACTGGTGATGGGTTCCATGGGCACTGGAGGCTTATATGCCCCTCTCACGCCATGCTCAAGTGATGGGAAGGCAGAGGCATGAGAGGGTGCTGAGGGACTAAGCGCCATGGCCACAGGAGCTCTGGTCAAGCTCTGGGAGTCAAGGAGTGCACAGAGGCCATGGATGCTTTGAAAAGGGGAGGGATTGGCCTTTTAAAGATTGCATGGGCTTGGACAAGGAGCATGTAAATGGTAAAAATGAAAGACAGAGGCTCCTCCCCAATATTGTTCTTTGTGTACAGTGGTTTCCACATCCCTGCCCCGTCTTATTCCCTCCATTCCCCAAATGTGTCTGAGATTGAACTTCCTGTCTACCCTAGTGAGTGGGTAGGGAGGATAAGCCAGGTTACATACCCCTGACTTGCATTTGAGGGGTAACAAATTCATACCATATCCATCATACATACTTGTATAACTATAAAGGCTATGGAAAACTGGAAGAGGATGTAATCCTTAATGATTTTATATCTCATTATCCTAACCCACACATAATCAGAACTGTATAATTTATAATTTCCATCCCGTTTCACAAATAATAGGGGCAGATTTCGCCGAATGACTCTTCTTAAGAAAACTAAGTTTTAAACTGCTGAATTAAAACATTCACTTAAGTTAACTTAATTCACCACAAACATAAATTTAAGTCCCTAGTTGCCAAAACAGCATCTGCACATTACGTATAATGACGTATGTTCTTCTGAGCAGTTCTAAGAATGTCCCCACGCTCACTTCACCCACAAACAGACCTGTCTTCCTTCCTCGCCTGTCTCCCCAGGCCCACCTCCCCTTCAAAGCCTTACTTTAGAAGCTCTCTTGTTCTCCTCTGTCCACGCTGTTTCCTCCTCCTCTCTCTCCTGGCCTCATCCTAGTTCCCTCTCCTGTCATTGTCCCCTTTGGTCTCATCGTCCCATTCTAGCCCCGTGCTCCTCCACACCTTCACTCCAGCTCTGCTTCTGACATACGGGGTGGGGGATCTACACTATATTTCACTCTAAAAGAGACGAAGCCATTTTCTCCAAGAACCAGGGTGAAGAAGAGGTTCAAAAGAGGAGCCTTTCCTTTTCCTGTTCTTGGTAGTTTCCATTGTTAGCCTGCTAGAGAAGGTGTCTCTTAACACCACCTTAGGTTGTACACCTACCGCTGGACCAAGGACAACAGGACAAGGTGTTCCAAGCATTTGAATATGGTAAATTAACTTTTTTTTTTTTTTGAATACTAATGTTTTGAATGACCATGACACGTTTTTGGCATTGTATTGACAAAGAAAATACATAAAGGAAGCAATTTCCTAACAGGATACGTAATTGAAAGAATTCTGAAAGAACATTTTCTACAAAGAAGGATAATTTTTGAAAAGCAAATTGTAGAACTATATTGCTTGCTATTTACAATGATTTAAGTAAATCTCCAGTGTTTGACCGAAGCAAAAATTCTATTAAATTGAAGTCCTCATTTCACATTACTAATTTTCTCTATGAAATATCTTTCTGCCATAAAATTTGCTTTCATCAGTTTTCTAAGATGAGAATTGAAAATAATCTCTGATGTTACTGTTCTTTGGTGAATTCTGAATCTCCATTGGTGGTTCCTCATCCAGTGTTACCCGCGTAGGGTAAGACAGCTACTTTTCATTGAACATTTGCTTGAGAAGGGGCTGCACTGGCTAAAACATGAAGCCTCCTTGCTTTGGGTTAGAATTATATTACACCAGGGTGCAAAAAATTACTTGCTGCTTAAATTACTTTGGCAAACACTGGCAAAACATGAACTGGAACAAAAGAATAAATGAAAAAGACGAGGAAGTATTTTATTGTTCTGTGACAAAGCTTGAAGTTGCAATTAGTATTTTACATTTATCACATGCTGGGCAAGGGTTTCCTGGGACATAAAAATCTGAGTTAAAGATACATGCAAGATTTATTCAAAATAATTTCAGAATATTAATATACAAAAGGACACCCAAGTAAGAGCAAACCTTTTACTCTTCTGGATAATGCAATTTAGGATTCTGATCTCCTGTGAAGTAACTGAATTAATTTACATTGCTCTCAAGTTATAAACAGGCGTCTTGCATAAAGAACTCAATAAGCATTTGTTGAATAAATAAATGAGGAATCAGCTTTGAAAAGCTAAATTATAAGATACTTTGAACTTAAAATGCATTTCTCGCTCGTAGAAAGTTTTATAAATACAAAATGCCTTCTGCATGATCCCATAAAAGCTTAGGATCAATATAATATGTAGTATATAGATTCAAGATCTCTTATTGTAAACCCCTGGAACCAGACTGTTTCAAAATTTGAGGGTTTTTAATGGTAAGTACATATACGGTATTTTCTATAGCTCTCCCAGTGGGGTCTGGAACAATACCCTTTAATGAAACTATATTTTTGTAATGAAATATAAGGCCTATTCACACTAAGTTAAATAAGTAAAGATCTATTTCATATTAGTTCAAATAAGGTTTTTATTGCCAAATCAATTTTGATGCAAAGGATATGAAAGGTGTTGGATTTTCGGAGATCTGTAAATTTCAAATGTGGATAAGGAACTGTGTATTTGTAGGATCTAACCATGATGTTCATTTTTGATGAGTCCAGCCATGAGAGAAAGAGTGGACTTTTCATCTCCTATCCTGGGCCTTGCCAGTGGATTTAGGACTCCCATCTCTCTAGAAAAGTGACATTTAACCTTTTGAGAATCTGGTGAAAGCTACACGTCCTTCTAGAAAAGTTTACCAACACACAGACACAAAAAATGCATAGAATTTCATGGGTTTCACAGACATGTGTCTTAGATAAAGAAGCCCTGAGCTATAGCAGGGGAACTGAAGATTCTAGGTGTTCCAGAAGTGGCACAGAGGGTCCTGGACACAGCTCGTAACCGCAGGCTGGGATGCAAGAGGCAGGGTAGACCTAACAGTGGTAGATGTGCCCCGCGAGCAGCAGACTCTTAATTACTGTGTGCCTGTTGACTGAGGTGCTCTGAGGCTCAGTGTGGACAGGAGCTCCAGCTATTTCTGTATAAGGAATACTTATGAGCTCAAGATTGCCTAAAATGGGAGGAAGGAATAAGAAAGGAGATCAAAGATAACACAAGCTAATTCTAATTGGGACAGCTGGGAGCTGACAGAGTTGGTCCTTTAAAAATCTACAAAGAAATGACATTATTAACAGCCTTTTGAACCATCTCTGTTTCAAAAGACTGTCTTTGCCAATATGCCTCACTGGACTTGGAGACCATCCTCTTGGGGTGGAGACAGGTATTTACATTTCACTGGTGATTCAAAGATTGATTCTTCAGCTGAGATGAAAGGCAAGAAGCCAGTGAAATCCAAGTATTGTGGTACTCTGTAACAAGGCCACCTGCTAACTAAAAATGAACTAACTTCACTAGTAGGTTCCAGTAGGGTAAGCCATGCAGAGACTAGGCTTTGCATTTAAAGCCTTTCTGTTATTTTATAATGATTCTTAATTTCTCTATTTCCTAATTTCTTCTGTAAAAGTTCACTTACAACACACATTTATAATATGGGAACACAAACTGAGTATGAACCACTTCAAATACTAGCGCAGCAAAATAATGTCATTATGACCAGAAATTTGGTCTTGCTTGAGAAACTTTACTTCTTACCTTTAGGTTGGGAGATTTTAGAAACATTATACTTTTTCTTCTCCTTTTCTTTTACCACCGGCTGCTTTAAATAATTTCTATTAATGGCCTTTTCTGAACAATCAGAGAGAAAGTCTTTTGAATAATTGTACTGAGAACTTAAACTTCGGCAGGAGCACTGAGATCCGCTATAGTCAACACTCTTATCGGAAGCGTTACTGTTCCACGAAGAATCACCCGTGCTTGGGCTTCTCTTGCATTCTGCAGACCTGCTACTGTTTTCTAATGCCACATTGGAGAAATGCTCATCTATGTTTGTTTTTGTTAGATCAGCCAAAGACATAGCAAACAACCTAACAAAAGGAAAGTATTTTTGAATTTATATTTATTAACATTAAAATGAACCAATGCTTTATTTTATATATATACATATTTTTGAGACAGGGTCTTACTCTGTTGCCTAGGCTGGAGTGCAGTGGTGTGATTATGGCTCTCTGCAGCCTCGACCTTCTGGGCTCAAGCGATCCTCTCAGCTTAGGCTCTGGAGTAGCTGGGACTACAAGTGTGCGCCGTCATGCCTGGCTAACTTATTATTATTATTTTTTGGTAGAAATAGGGGTCTCACTATGCTGCCCAGGCTGGTTTCAACTTTTGAGCTCAAGTGATCCTACAACCTCGGTCTCACAAAGTGGTGGGATTATAGGTGTGAGCCACCATGCTCAGCTATGGACACAAACTTTGAATACTTTGAATAAGCCCTCTTAGTTGTCTAAAATGAGAATTTAAAAGTTAAGGAATAGAAAGTTAAATACAAGAAAGACCCAAAATTTATATCCTTAATAAAATTAACATTAGTTAAAAAGCAGAAGGTTCTGCACTTCTTTATAGTGCTACGGCACTAAGGCACGGTTAATGCCACAAGTGTCCCTTTTATAGCAGCCTACCTCAAAAGCAGATTAAACAAACAGATCCATCTTCTGAGGTCTTTAGAGGATTATCTTTTCATTTAATTCTCAATTCTCCTGTTTTATCAAGAAAGCAAAAGGGAATTTAGCTGGCATTAGATCCTTTGCAACAGGAATCTAATATCACTCTCTCTACTGAGAGGGTTTTTTCTGTCCAGTTTCTGCTTTTTGCTGCATCTGCTTACCTCTCTAGCCTTCTCTTCTGATGAAATATATCAGGCAGTCTCCAATGTCCTCACTACAAGAAATCTTAGTTCAAATGATCCAGTAGTAATTAATATTTGAATTATACTTAATATCTAACTAGTGCTCTTACTTTGTTCAAACTGCTTTCACATCACCTAATCTCAGCCACCTCGAGGAAACAGGTTCAGACAGGTGAACAGTTAGGAGACTGTCTGTGTTTTCCAGCTCCAGGGGCAGTGCTTTTCTTATTAAGCATCATGACTGCAACAACACATTGGTAGGAACATCACACGCTCCTAATGCAAAGAATTTCTTTCCAGACACACTCTGCTGTGCAGCGGTGGTCAGAAGCAGATCTTCATTTGTGAACCTTTGCATCTAGATTAAGAAGTATCCAGGCTGGGCACAGTGGCTCACTTTGGGAGGCTGAGGCGGGTGGACAGTGTGAGCTCAGGACCAGCCTAGGCAACATGGTAAAACTCTGTTTCTACAAAAAAAACAAAAATATTAGCTGGGCGTGGTGGTGCACACCTATAGTCCCAGCTACTTGGGAGGCTGAGGTGGGATTGCTTGAGCCCAGGAGGCAAATGTTGCAGTGAGCTCTGATCGCACCACTGCACTCCAGCCTGGGTGACAGGGCCAATTCTGTTTCAAAAAGAAGAATCTCAGATGTAGGCGTAAGGGATCCTGAAGGACTAAAAATACTCCACTGTAGTCCTCACAGTCTTGCCTGTCCTTGTTCCCAGGAGCTGTTCCTTCCTGCCCTCTTGCTCATGACCTCAGTCCCTAACTTCCTCCTCACCTATCCTGATAAATCCAAATTGCTCAAACAATGGTTGATAATCCTCAAGAAGAAGCTGTATTTTGGCCAGTTGTTTCTGACTCAACCTAGACTTCAGGTGACTTCTGCTCAAGCCCTATAAAAATTCCCTCCTTCTTCCTCACTTTAGAACACTCCTTCAACAAGTCTCTTGCAGGCAATTTTGGATAAAGGCTTAAATCAAGAGTGTTTTTCATGTTACATTCTTGAATTGTCCAGCTACAGAAGTGGGGAGGAGTGTGATGGAGTAGAAGGTGATGGACAATTTGGAGGTGACAGGCTTGGGTATGAACTTGTATCTGCCTGTCACTTAAGTGCTCTTGTCCATCTGTAAAATGTGAGTGACACCACCAATCCCATAGGGTTGAGAAAGAAAAGAAGCTTATCTGAGGAATACAGATCCCCTTTAAATGATCAGGCCCAAAGAGGCATTGGAATGAGACTGCAGTCACGTCCCCCATCCCCCCAGCTGAGCTAAGTAATCATTTCTAAGCTGCTTGCTCCGTGGGCTCTGACTGATACCACAAATAGCTATAAATTAACCTAACAATGCCATATGCTGGACACCACAGCTCATACCCTGTGGTTCAAACAACAATCTAATCGCCAATCACTGTTATTTCTGTAAACCTATGAGAATTCCTGAAAAACAACGTTTGTAATTGTCCCTCTCCTGACTTGTCCTTTTTTCTTTAAAAAATGCAAGCCCCTCACAGAAGGCTAACGTGAGCTTCGACTGTCTCACGTTTGGTAAAGTAGAAGACTAGCCATCTTAGTGTCTTAGTTAAATAAAAATGGATATAACAGAAAAAAAAGAAAAAACTTTCGAAGAGAAATCCTGTAGAGCCACGTAAGAATAAACAAGACTATAAATAACTTCACTCCTAAAACAATTCTACCAGATTAAAATGTCCCCTAATGAGGGCTTTTTAGACTTAGCTGTGAGAAAGGTGGTAGATTTGAAGGTGTTACCAGCCTCCCCAGGTGGATGTGCAAGTCATAAGCCTCTGTGGATGCTGAGTTGTTCCACTACCTACTGGCTCCAGTGGACAAAATTATCCACCATCTTTCCTGCTCAATAATTTACCTAGCCTAATGTTAGGGATCTAGCTTCCTCAGGATGGGTAAAGGGTAGTCTTACTATAAAGACAATTTTTTTTTTTGGTGGGATGGATGGACAGAAAATGACTACCACCAATTTTCTAGTGGATGTACTGTCAGCTTGCTTTCATCAAATTTCTAAAGCACATAGTATTAGGCAGTGATCAATTCTACTACTGATCACTATTATAACCTAATCAGTCTCGTAAAAAAAGTTACAAGCAACTTCAGATTAATTGCTGCGCTCACCAATTTGTCTCATAATTAAATAGGCAAAAGTACCTGAAAATCAAAAATCATAATTTCTTTTTTTTTTTTTTTTTTTATAGACAGGGTTTCACCATGTTGGTCAGGCTGGTCTTGAACTCCCGACTTCAGGTGATCCACCTGCCTTGGCCTCCAAAGTGCTTGGATTACAAAAATCATAATTTCAATCCATATCCTAAGACACTGAATTTTTGGGAGCTTACTAAATTTAAAAGTTTTCATAAATGCTTTATATTTAGAGTATATTTAGATGCTATATTCTTTTGAAAGAATATATTTACAACTTGGTAAGATCAGTGTATGAACTGACTGGCCCAGTGTTTATCACAGTTTATTAATGTCACTAAAAGCAGCTTTTAGGTAAACTTTTGCTATAACAAAGAGACAACTGTTCTTGATATTAACGGCATAGTCTTTGACAAAAAGAAGTCATAAGAAAAACTGGCACCAGCTGGTTTCATATTAAACAGTTCAGTAACAATGATATCAACACTTACATGAATTTTGTACTTGATTCACTAATATTTTAAAATGAAGATCTTAAAAAATATATCAAATAGGTCAATTTATTTGGCTTACTGAGCGTATATATTTAACACAACTGATTCCTAAGCTTTTTGAATACAATTCTTTATTTTTAACCCTCTTTTATTGAGTTATCAAGGAAAATTAGTAAGAGTACAGTTTGATAAGATTAGAAATGAGTATACCCATGAAACTATCACCACAATCAAGACAGTGAACACATCCATATAATCTCCCAAAGCTTCCCAGCACCCCACTGTAATTTCTCTCTCTCTCTTTTTTTTTTGAGACAGAGTCTCACTTTGTTGACAGGCGCCAGGCTGGAGTGCAGTGGCACAATCTCGGCTCACTGCAACCTCCGCCTCCCGGGTTCAAGCAATTCTCCTGCCTCAGCTTCCCGAGTAGCTGGGACCTCAGGCGCACGCCACCATGCCCAGCTAATTTTTGTATTTTTAGTAGAGACAGGGTTTCACCATGTTGGCCAGGATGGTCTCGATCTCTTGACCTCGTGATCCACCCCGCCTCGGCCTCCCAAAGTGCTGGGATTACAGGCTTGAGCCACCACGCCCGGCCCCGGCCCCTGTAATTTCTCTCTCTTATCCCTGCCTGCGCCTCACTCCCAACCCAGGCAAACACTGGTTTGCCACTATCAATTATGTTGCATATTCTAGAGTTTTATATAAATGAAATCATCCAGTATATGTTTGTATTTGGCTTGGCTTCTCTCACTCAGCATTACTATTATGAGATTCATCCATGTTACTATGTGCATCAATAGTTCATTTGTTTTTTTAAAGTTGTTGAGTAATTTCCAATTGTATGTATAAACCATAATTTGTTTATTCATTTGTTCACAGAGCTTTCAGCTATTTCTAGTTTTGGGCTATTACAAATAAAAATTGCCGTGAATATTCTGGATATAAGTCCTTTATCAGATACATGCTTTGCAAACATTTTCTCCTCATCTGTGATTTTTCATTCTCTTAAAAATGTCTTTTAAAGAGCAGATTGTTAATTTTGGTGAAGTCTAATTATCAATTTGTTCTTTGAAGAATGATCCTGGCTGGGCGTGGTGGCTCATGCCTGTAATCCTAGCACTGTGGGAGGCTGAGGCGGGCAGACTGCCTGAGGTCAGGAGTTTGTGAGCAGCCTGGCCAATATGGTGAAACTCTGTCTGTACTAAAAAATATGAAAATTAGCCAGGCATGGTGGCCGGCACCTGTAATCTCAGTTACTCGGGAGGCTGAGGCAGGAGAATCGCTGGCAGGCGGAGGTTGCAGTGAGCTGAAATTGCACCATTGCACTCCAGCCTGGGTAACAAGAAACTCCATCTCAAAAAATAAAAAATAAATAAAAGATCCTTTTGGTGTTGTATCTAAGAAATTTTTGTATGACCTGAGGTCACAAACATATCCTCGTTGCTTTCTTCTAGAAATTCTACTTTAAGTCTATAATCTATTTTGAGTTACTTATTATGGATCAAAATTCATTTTTTGGTATATGGACATCTAATTGCTCCAGTACTATTTGTTGAAAAGACAATCCTTTTCCCACTCAACTGCCTTTGCATCTTTGTAAAAACCCATATAATCCTTTGTTGATCTATTTCTGTGCTCTCTCTACTGTTCTACTGATTTATTTCTCTATCTTTATACCAATACCACAGTTTTGGTTACTGTAGCTTTTTTTTTTTTTTTTTTGAGACAGGGTCTCATTCCGTTGCCCAGGCTGAAGTGCAGTGACACTATCTTGGCTCATCGCAACCTCTACCTCGTGGGTTTAAGTGATCCTCCCACTTCAGCCTCCTGAGGAGCTAGATGGCAGGCTCGTGCCACCACACCTGGTTAATTTTTTTTTTTTTGTAGAGACAGAGTTTCGGCTGTTGCTCAGGCTGGTCTTGAACTCCTGAGCTCAAGCAATCCACCCACCTCAGCTTCCCAAAGTGCTGGGATTACAGGGTGACTGTAGCTTTATAATTAATCTTAAAATCAGGTAGTGTTAGTTGTCCAACTCTGTTCTTTCATTTCAAAGTTGTTCTAGCTATTTTAGGGCCTTTGAATGTCCATGTAAATTTTAGAGTCAGTTTGTCAATTCCTAAAAAAAAAAAAAAAAAAAAGTGCCTAATAGGATTGAGATTGGAACTGTGTTGAATCTACATATAAATTTAGGGAGAACTGACACCTTGTCAAAATTGAGAATTCTAACCCAGGAATAAGGTATGCCTCCCATTTATTAGGTCTTCTTTAATTTCTTTCAGCAATGCATTGCTGTTTTCAACGTACAACTTTTTTACAACTTTTGTCAGATTGATCCCTATTTCATATATATATATATATGTATGCACAGATCCACACATACATACACACCATATATATATGTGTTTTTTTGAGGCAGGGTGTCACTCTATTGCCCAGGCTAGAGTGCAGTGCAGTGATGTGACCACACCTCACTGCAGCCTCAACTTCTTGGGCTCAGGTGATCCTCCTACCTCAGCCTCTGGAGGAGCTGGGACTACAGGTATTCACCACCACGCCAGGCTAATTTTTGTTTTTTTGTAGAGGTGGAGTTTTGTCAAATTGCCCAGGCTAGTCTTCAACTCCTGGGCTCAAGCAACTCCTTCCTTGGCCTCCCAAAGTGCTGGGACTACAGGTGAGAACCACTACACCCGGACAAGTATTTCATATTTTTTTGATAGTGAATTGTATTGCTGTTAAGTGGTATTGTCTTTTAATTTCAATTTCTGATTGTTTGCTATACAGATATAATTTATATTTGCAAATTATCTTGTATCTTGCAACCTTGTTAAACTAGTTCTAGTAGCCTTTTTGTAGATTCCATCAGATTTTCTGTATAGACGATTATGTCATCTGTGAATAGAGTTTAATTCTCCTTTTCTAATATGGGCCCTTTTCTTTCTTTTTCTTGCCTAATTGCACTGGCCAGCATCTCTAGAACAAACTTGAACAGATGTGGTGGTGAAAGTGGATGTCTTTGTCTTATTTTGGATCTTAGGGGGAAAACACATTGGGTATGATGTTAGCTATAGCTTTTTCAAAGATGCCCTGTATCAAGCTGAGGAAGTTCCCTTGTATTCATTATTTATCTAGGGAAGGTGAATCCTGGGGAAAAGAAGAGACAGGACATCCAGAGAGAGAGGAAAGAGAGAAAAGAGAGGGAGTTAGGAGACCAGGGAAGTCATTTGGGGCACCTGCTGAAGGCCTGGGGCATGTCTACCAGGAAAACCCTTTCTCTACCCAGGCTGAGGCAGAGGCCATCCCCACTGTACAGCATGAGCAGGAGGTACCTGCTAGAACAGACACACAATGGTTCATTTTCCCAAACCAATTCTACTTCTGAGTCTTTCCAGAAGAATCACTTAGGGCTCCCTTAGACTCAGTCTGTACTGTGTTCAGGTTTAAGAAAAGGTGATCAGGCACTGGCAGAAAGACTAGAAGGCCTTCTATTATTAAGAGTGTTACAAATTGTTTGTCACCAAACTCATGCCAAAAAACAGTGTTGAAAATTAAACTGAGGCACGTTATAAATTTTAAAGAGTTTATTTGAGCAAACAATTCAAGAATTAGGAAACACTCAACTGGTTTAGGGCTTTGCTAAAGAGGGGCTTGAAGAAAAAGGCTTTTATAAGATGAAAAAAGAGGCAGAGTGGCAGGGGCACGGTGGCTCACGCCTGTAATCCCAGCATTTTGGGAGGCTGAGGTGGACGGATCATGAGGTCAGGAGTTCGAGACCAGCTTGACCAACATGGTGCAACCCTGTCTCCACTGAAAACACACAAAAAATTAGCTGGGCATGGTGGTGCATGTCTGTAATTCCAGCTACTCCTGAGGCTGAGGCAGGAGAATCGCTTGAACTCAGGAGGTGGAAGTTGCAGTGAGCCAAGATTGCACCACTGCACTCCAGCCTCACTGACAAAGTGAGACTCTGTCTCGAAAACAAAACAAAACAACAAAAACAGAGTAAATAAAATAATTGGCTGGTTACAATGATGTAACTGCCTTATTAGGAACATGAGATAGAAAGTTCCTAGTTGTATAATCAGAGGTTAACAATTTATTTTTTATTATTATTATTTTTTTTAACAATTTTTATTTTTTTTTTAAGACAGGGTCTTGTTGTGTTGCCCAGGCTGGAGTGCAGTGGTGAGATCACAGCTCACTGCATCCTTTGTCTCCCAGGCTCAGGTAATCCTCCCATCTCAGCTCCTCAAGTAGCTAGGATTACAGGTGCACACCACCACACCTGGCTAATTTTTGTATTTTTTGTACAAACAGGGTTTCATCATATTGCCCAGGCTGGTCTCAAGTGATCCACCCATCTTGGCCTCCCAAAGTGCTGGGATTACAGGTGTGAGCCACTGTGCCTGGCCCAGTTAATGGTTTTTAATTGGTTAAACTTGTTTCACTTCCCTCTAGGTTAGTAATATACAACATAGGCATGTGAGTTAGGTTTTAATTTGCTTACATAGGAACCCAGAACATTAATCTAATGGTCTCCCAGTTAATTATTTTAACAGGCAGAAGTAGCACCCTCACTGTCAACTACTGGATGGTGAGGATCACCTAACTGCAGACTAACTCACTTTCCTCTAATTCCCTTGGGGAAACAACCAAGTGATTTCTCC
Organism: Alouatta palliata; assembly: GCA_004027835.1. NCBI lineage: Eukaryota > Metazoa > Chordata > Mammalia > Primates > Atelidae > Alouatta > Alouatta palliata. The sequence goes on from PVKV010014972.1 coordinate 30,844, forward strand.
TACTTGTAGTCATTTTTCCCTCCCTAAAGAGTATCAGAACACTCCAGGACCTCCAGCTAAAGAAAATAATTACAACATAATTCTGAGGCTCTATCTTTCTGAGGCTGCCTTTGTAATGCACACTCAGTGTGGCAGTTAGCTTCTAATGGCTCCCAATGATTCCCATTTCCTAGTACTCATGTCCTTGTGTAATTCTCTGCCCTTGAGTGTGATTTAGATGTCACCCCCATGTTTAGGTCACTAAAGGAATGAATGGCTCCTGTCTTAATCACTCTCTTTTTGTATCACTTGCTCACACCGATGGAAGCCAAGTGCTACACCGTAAACAGACTCATGGACAGGCACACATGGCAAGAAACCAAGGCCTACAGCCAACAGCCAGTGGTGAACCGAGTCCCTCAGTCCAATATCCTGTGAGAGATGGAATCCCACCACCAACCATCTGAATGGGCTTGGATCTTTTTCCTGGATGAGTCTTGAGATAAATGCAGTCTCAACCGGCACCCTGATTGTAGCTTTAAGAGACACCCAGAGCCCTAGGACCCAGCTGTGCCTATGACCCACATGATAATAAATGTTTGTTGCTATTTTTCTAGTCAGTTAGTGTTCATTTGAAAACTGGACAAAGACAGAACCAAAAACTTCTGTGTCAATTTGCCACAGGGGTAAAGTCAAGTTATCTTGCAGAAAAATGGAAAAATCAGGACTTTATGCTAAATAAATGAGTTCATTTAGATTAACAGTTGCTTTCTACAGTGTTTATTAATTTTGAAAAAAAAACCCTCTATAATACCATATTTTCTGTATCTCTAATACATTAATTTAAATCAAACTATCATCTTATCAAAGTAGTTTTTTGGAGTGGTGGCCAACCATACTGTTGCTTTAAGCTGTTAAGTTCTGGAGTAATTTGTCATACACACGTAGATAATAAACTCAGATGCATCTTGTCAGGGTAGGTAAATTTCCAAAACAATTACTTGTACATAAATTATACCCTTTATCAAAGAGATAGAATATTCCTAGAATTCTAGAATTCCCAGGACCCCAGACCCATCCTAACGTTTCCACCTATATGACCTGAATATAGGTATGTCCGGGTTCACCTGGCACTGTGGGAGTTCTTTCTCATGAAATGGAGTCTGAGAGACATTATCAGCAATGTAAACAAATGTAAAACCAAGTTTGATTCTTGGCTATTACTATAGTCGGCAATGAATGTGCTCTGACTGCATGTATCAAGAGGGATGATAAATACCAGTCTGCTAAATACCAGTTTTCTCACTTTAAAAATTGACTGATGACTAGTATCAGGCCTGTAACTGCACTTTTAAGTTGATTAAACTGTTTAAAAAATCTTCATATTAATATACATATGCTACACTTCTCTATTGTTATCAATAAAAAATGTAGTTTCCACACACACATTTCTGATTATGTGGTGCATTTTTGAAAAATCTAGGCCTTAAGCCAATGTTCTTTTTTTTTTTGACACAGGGTCTTGCTCTGTTGCCTAGACTGGAGTGCACTGGTGTGATCACAGCTCACTGCAGGCTTGACTTCCCAGGCTCAAGCAGTCCTCCCACCTCAGCCTCTCAAGTAGCTGGGATTACAGGCACATACTACCATGCCTGGCTAATATTTTTATTTTTTGTAGAGATGGGATCTCACTATCTTGCCCAGGCTGGTCTTGAACTCATAGGCTCAAGCAATCCTCCCACCTCAGCCTCTCAAAGTGCTAGGATTACAGGCATGACCCACTGTGTCCGGCCTCTAATGTTCTTATTTAATTAATATGTTCAATCAAAGAACATTTATTTAGTGTCTTCTGAGCACCGGGGTTATGAAGAGGGTAAGCTTTTGCCTTAAGGGATCTTAAAATAGGCAGTGTTAGTAATTACATAATATCTACTGTGGTTACACTAGTTTTTGTTGTATCAGATTTATAGTATAGTTCAGATTCCGTTCGGCAGCATTTATATTTTGAACAGTCTACAGTATAGCGGTGCCTATTTTGCTGCACATGAAGCATAATTTTATTATGTTTCTATCATTCTGGAGTTTATAGTTGTTTCTTTGCTGTTATGACTCAGGAACACAATGCATAATTAAAACACTGCTCTAATGGAAAAAATCTGATCTGCTTGAGGTTATGTTTTCCTGGAATGCACTATGGTAAAAGGCTGCTTATAAGAACAGTAAACTTCTATATTGCGTTTATCTAATTTGTGAACTAGAAATAAGAATGCTCAAGATCAAGGTATATGTCTGAATCATTCTGAATACAACGCTCAGGTGTCTTTACTCCTGCTTTTGCAACAAGGCAGATGGAAAATAAAACATGCTAAAATGTTTTAAAGTGATTACTGCATACCTGCTGTTCTTTATCAAACTTCTCTAAGATGTGTGACAATAAACTGAAGATAAGCAGAGGCTTCTTCACATGTAGTATTTATGAGGTTTCCAGGGTAGTATTTTTTTGACAGGTTTTGGTCTCTTTTTAAAGAAAGAATGTATTTGAAAAAACCTAAAATGATATTACAAAAGGAAAATGTTACAATCTCACAAAGAAACATGTAAGAAGAATAAGGGTTGGAAGCAGTTTAATTAATATATATATATATTCACTAGTGTTAATGATTGGTCTGGTCTCAGCTCATTGCAGCCTCTGACTCCCAAGCTCAAGCGATTCTCCTGCCTCAGTCTCCTGAGTAGTTGGGATTACAGGGGCCCACCACTATGCCTGGCTAATTTTTGTATTTTTAGTAGAGATGGGGTTCTGCCATGTTGGCCAGGCTGGTCTCAAACTCCTGACCTCAAGTGATCCACCCACCTTGGCCTCCCAAAGTGCTGGGATTACAGGCATGAGCCACTGCACCTGGCCATAAGGTTTTTTCTCTATGAAAGAGAATCACCTATTGGTAGTTGACTGGGAAATTCTTGGATGTGATTATCAACCAGTGATGCTGAAATAAGATTTCAAGGAGCCGTACACAGCAGTATCTTTTCAAAAGTTTTTGGCAGAACAAAAGATCTTGTGGCTCACCTGCCTGCTCTTTCTTTCCAGTACATAGTTAAATATAAATAATTAAAGTTTCTGAATTATGTGTCACTTGCCAGTCAACAACAAAAATAACAAAAAGACGACCCTCTTGGTAACTACTTGTAGGCTGGATCATACTTCAGAAGCACAGATAGTGACTGATTTAGTATTACATGTTAACATGTATTCTGCCTCCACAGTTTCAAGAATTACCAGATTCTTGTTTAATAATACAATTAGAAAATCCTAATTCTTAAAAATAAACATTTATTGTTACATGCATGTAATGAAAAAAAAATCTGTAGTGAAGTTACAATTAATTTATAAGGATAATTTAATTCAAATGATTACATCTGTGTTTCCAGCTGAAATTATTCTATGGGTAGGAATTACATATATATATTTTGAGATGGAGTCTTACTCTGTCATCCAGGCTGGAGTGCAGTGGTGTTATCTCAGCTCGGCTCACTGCAGTCTCTACCTCCCGGGCTCAAGTGATCCTCCAGCCTCAGCTTTCCAAGTAGCTGGGACTACAGGCATGTGCCACCATGCCCAACTAATTTTTGTATTTTTGCAGAGACAGGATTTTACCATGTTGCCCAGGCTGGTCCAGAACTCCTAGACTCAAGTGATCTACCTGCCTTGGACTCCCAGAGTGCTGGGATTACAGGCGTGATCCGGACCATAGCGCCTGGCTGGTAATTATATTCTTAACCAGTCCTGCCTCTTGGGAAAAAAAATGTACTTAATATGCAAATTTTCTCTATTTTCTTATTCATTCTCAGCATTTCCTATTGCCTTCCCCATTTCATTTTTTTCTCTTTAACGTGTTATCTAACATAACACCTATTTTTACTTCCTCAGCCTTTTTGTAGCCCAACTTCCCCACTAACTGTGTGCTGCATAGTGGCACGCATTCTGATTCTTGTGTCCACTGCTGCATCCTCAGTGCCTAGACGAGTTCCTGAGAATATGAAGTGTCCAATAAATATGGATCAAATAAATTAATGTTCATGATGCCTCTGTGCTTCCTTTACTCCTCTCTTCATATCCATTACTCCTGACAAAACTCATTACTGCTAACCCAATCCGAAAAGCTCTAAATGAAAGCTTTCCCAATATGATAAATACCTATCTCAAACAAAAAAACAGCTTTAAGCTTAATGGAAAACATTAATGTAGACTGACGTAAGAATTAAGATAAGAAATGCCTACTATCACTGTTGTCTGGAGGTACTAGGTCTAAATATCAGAAAAGAAGAGGCAAATTATTATGTGGAAATAAAATGATTATGTACTTGTAAAACACCATCAAGAGAATTAAATGATGACACTATAGGTTACAAAATGGCTATGAAATTAATCTTTTTTTTTTTTGAGACAGGGTCTCACTCCACTGTCCAGGCTAGAGTGCAGTAGCGTGATCACAACAGCTTACTGCAGCCTCAGCCTCCTGGGTTCAGGTGATCCTCCCACCTCAGTCTCCTGTGTAGCTGGGACAACAGGCACATGCCACCATGCCTGCCAATTTTTTATGGAGATGAGATTTTGCCATGTTGCCCAGGCTAGTCTCAAACTCGTGGGCTCAAGAAATCTGCCCACCCTTGGCCTCCCTAAGTGCTGGGATTACTGGTGTGCATGGCCCTAAAAATAATCTTTTCTATATGTGAGATATCTTTTCTAAATGCACTTACAAAATAGACAAATAATATCCCACTCACTGTATCAGTCCAAATATTTAAAACATCTAAGTTTACTATGAATAATATGAAGAAAACTTTAAAACTACTGAAATAAAATATGTAAGTGGAAACACGTATTTTGTTCTTATATCAAAAGAACATAGATTATAAAGATGTAAATTCTCCCTAATTTAATCTACATGATCAATGCATTCTCAATGAAATGCCAAGTAATTTTCTGAAATTTGACCAAATGATACAAAATTCATATAGAGAAATAAATATGAAAGACTACAAAGAAATGTGAACAAAAATGGTGAGAAGGGACTACTACTTTGATCAGATACTGAGATATAAACCTAGTGTCACTAAAATAGCCTGATACTAATGCTTTGACAGAACAACATACTGGAATAAAGAGTACAGAAACAGAAACACAAGCAAATACATACAGTAACCTAGGGGAAGATAAAGGCAGAGAACGTGGACTTCAGTAAATGATGAGAGGTAGGCTAAAATCTATCTGGAAATCAAAGCAAAAGCAGATTCTTATTGCATTTCTTACACTAAAATGATGGTTAGATGGATTCAAAATGTAAATGCTAAAAAAATTCTTAAAAGAAAACAGAGTGTGGAAAGACATAAAGCCCAGAACCATACAGGAAACAACTGATAAAAATAACTGCATAAAATTTTTAAAACTTCCTTACAATTAAAAAAAATAAAGTTCGAAGGCATCTTACAAACTGGAAAAAAGACTGTCAATACATATGACAAAGACCTAGTTTCCTTAATTTACAAAGACCTCTTAAAATAATCCATTAGTAAATGAGCAAAAGATATGAACGCATTGCAGAATAAGCACATTACAGAAACACAGAAAACCAAGAATTATATAAAAAGATGTTCAAGCTTACTCTTAATGAAATGCAAATTAAAACAATTAGATTCCACTTTTCATCTACCAGAATGGCAAAAATTAAAGAATCAGGTAAAACGTATTATTGTTATTATAACTATGATGAATAATAATACAGATAATGCATAGTATAAAAAATAACAAAGCATGTTTCTGTATGTGTAGACATGTAAAGCTCTCCAAGATACGTTCATTTCCCAATCAATGTTTACCTGTTGCTCACTACCTTCCATAAAAAAAAAGAGTTATATTCTCATTTTTAAGATTTAAGACTTTCCTTTGGTACAGTGGTAGTCTGAATAATGGTCCCCTAAGGATGTCCATGCCCTAAGCCCTAGAACCTGTGTTACTATATATAGCAAAAGGGACTTTGCAGATGTGATCAATTTCAGGTCTTGAGGTGGAAAGATTATCCTGAATTATCCCAGATTATCCATGTGGACCTAATGTAATCACATGGGCCCGTCTACGAAGGACAGAGGAGGCGTCGGAGTGAGAAGGCTCTGTGATGACAGAAGCAGAGACGGAGGGAAAAGATGCTATGCCGCTGGCTTTCAAGATGGAAGAAGGGGTCACATGCCACAGAATACAAGCTTTTCTAGAAGTTAGAAAGGGAAGGGAATGGATCCTCCCTGGATCCTCTAGAAGGAATTGGTCCTGCTGATATCCTAACTTTAGCCCCTTAAGACTCATTTCAGACTTCTGACCTCCAGAGCTGCAAGAAAATAAATTTATTTTAAGCCAATGAGTTTGTGGTAATTTGTTATAGCAGCAATACAGAACTAATGCAAGTTCCTCGAACAACATCACAAATTAAAACGAGACTAAAAGCAGGCTATTAAATGCAAATGAAATGCACTGTTATAAATTTCAAGAAGTCAGAGAAGATAGTGAGTTCAAATGCTTTTGGGAAATATCTTTCAATGGTTCTAGAAATGAGCTTGCTTTACTTTGTCTTGGACTTTATCTAGGAAAAAGATGACCAAGCCAGGAGAGCTGGTGGGATTGTTTGCTTTGGAAAAATGAGCTGGAGAAAACAGCAGACCCTCTCATAAGCACTCCGTGCAGATTTGTTTTTAAAACGAGGTGGTTTTCCTGGAGAGGCAATGGCAGAAGCATGCTTGAAGGCTGAGAAAGCAAAGTGAAGCAGTTGTAAGGGGAAGGAGTGACAAAGAGGCATCACAGAGCTGGCAAAGTTAGGAAATTAATTAGAGCTAACAAGTTAACTTTAGAAATAAGTCAGTATATTTAGAATCATGGGGTCAAATTTCCTACTGTCTGAAAGAGGAAAGACTGGGAAGAACCCTGAAGTGCTGGATTAGAATGAGAAATGCTAGGTTCAAATACACATACACACACACACACACACACACACACACACACACACACACACAGACACGAGGAGGTATATACAGTTACAGATCTATGTGCATATATATCTCTAAATGTATGTACATGTGTGCGTGTGTGTATTTTTCCCCTAGCTTTGCACTCTGAGAGAGCCTAGAAGCAATGACACCCAGAAACAATGAATACACTGTGCACCATTCTCCACTAAATACCATTCTCTGCTATAATGAATCAGGGTTCCTTGGAGAAATGGATGATCCCAAGCCCTGAGGCAGGCAAAGAGAAGGTAGGCTGGCGCATATCCAAAGGGCATAGGAGCCAGCTTTAAGAAGCTCCCACTAGTCAAAATAGGGCAATCTGAATATCAATACCAATAAGGAGGATACACCAGCCTGGGCAACACAGGGAGATACAATCTCTATTAAAACAAATTAGCTGGGTATGGTGGCGCACACCTACGGTCCCAGCTACTCGGGAGGTCGAGGCTGCAGTGAGTTGTGATCATGCCAACATTGCACTCCAGCTTGGGCAAGAGTCAGACCCTGTCTCAAAAAAACAAAACAAAATGGGGTTTACCATGTCAGAGTATCTCTTCCCAAAGTACTGATCAAATGCAAAGGGAAAACAGGTGACTGTGAAGAAACCTGGCAGATATGTGCTTGAACAGGTAATCAAGGTTCACGTCACCAGGGTGGGACAGGTGACTTTCATGTGTGTCCATGGGCGGTATAGAAGACCACAGCACCATTTCTGTGGTCTTGCTGCCATGAGCACAGCCTGTCTGGTTAGAAAAAAACATCAGCCAGATCCAAGTTTAGGGTCTTCCTATTGAATGAAAAGCCTCTACTCTAAAACTCTTTGACAAAAATGTTAAATGAATAGAAAAGCTCTGCCCTAAGCTTACAAATGTGGTATCATACAGCTAAGATAATCAACATCTTAGGGTTTTCAAGAACATTATTTCAAACACTTTATCTACTTTTAAGATTACATGTCCCAATTTTTTGCTTCAGAAATTTTGCCAGTAATTCCAAACATTGACAAAGGGAAGTTATGATTCTTAACACTGATCGGCCTGGCATTGTGGCTCACATCTGTAATCCCAGCACTCTGGGAGGCCGAGGTCGACCACTGGAGCCCAGGAGCTTGAGAACAGCCTGGGCAACATGGCAAGACTCGGTTCCTTAAAAAAAAAAAAAAAAAAAAAAAAAAAATCAGCCGGTTGTGACAGTTCCAGCTACTCAGGAGGCTGAGCCCAGGAAGTCGAGGCTGCATTGATGCAGTGAGCTGTGACCATACAACTACATTCCAGCCTGGGCAATGCTGGGCAATGGAGCGAGACCCTGTTTCAAAACCAAAACATACAAACAAAAAAACACTGATTGAGAGGCAGTATACTAGAGGAGAAAAAAGATACGTTCCCAGTTCTGCCAATACAACTAGCTGTTAGGCCTAAAATGTCTAAGGCAAGAAATTAGCTGATTTCTCAATGACATCTAAGGTCCAGTCTAGCACTAAAATCCATAAATGAAACATACCTATATATATCAGATATTTCAAGTTTATTTGATAACACGAAAAGGTGCCATGTTGAAAGTCTGGATGGTTACAGACTAGCTATGCTATGTAGGTTTTGGTAATTTAACAATTATATATATTTTTAGACAAATGTTTGAATTCACTACTAGATTGACACCCCAGTCACCTTCAGGATAATAACCCATGCCTCTCTATTTCCACCAAGTGGTGGCAAATGCAATGTATTGCACTGCGTACAGGGCTGCAGATCTTTACAGAAGTACCCATTTCTTGTGAATTTTCAGTTTGATTATTTTACTAGGATTTTCATTCTATTTTAATATTAATAGAATTGTACTAAAACACATGGTGCTTAGAATCTCTTACACATTAGAATGTTCATTTCATTCACTCTTTCAATACACATTTGAGTGCTTGCTATGTGCCAGGCGCTATGTGGGGTGTGGAGATACAACGATGAATACAAACAGTAAGTGTTTCTGTCTTTGAGGCTTATGTCAGTCATGAAGTAATCACAATAGTGACTGTCCCAGGTGTCTTCAAGGACAGAGATATAACTCTTTGTGAAGATGCAGAAACCTGCTCCTGAGAGTGATGGGAAGTTATCCCTACAGAAGTACTGTCTGAGTTGAGATAGGAAGGGTCAGTGGGAACCAGCTAGGCAAGAGAAGATGAGAGGGAGGGAAAAACACTGCAGACAGAGAGAAAAGATACTGCCAAGGCCTAGTGGGTGGAGGAGGCCCATGTGGCTGAAGCCCAGAGACAGGGGCCAGCAGTTTCATATGAGTCTTTCTATTTTTTTATTTTTTAAAAAAATTTTCACTATTTCCAGTAATGGCTATAAGCAATCATATGAGTCTCAAGAAGCAGACAGGGGTGAGCAGCTGCAGAGCTTTGCAAAGGCGTGTTTGATTTGGATCATTAATCCAAGAGCAATAGAAAGCTGGCGGTAAGCAAAAGAGGGAGGTGGGGAGGGATGGCATAATCAGCTCTGCTTTCTGAAGAGGTTACTCTGGCTGCAGGGTAAAGAAGAATCGAGAAAAGCTAGAGGGGATGTGGGGAGACCAGGTGGTACAGGACTGCAGCAGGTTGAAGGTGGTAGTTTGGACTAAGGTGTCAGCGACAATGAAGAGATGTGAAAGATGCCCAGGAAACAACCCCACCTGGGCTTAATGAGTCACTGGGTGTTGGGGTGTGGTAAGGGTGAATGAGGAGTCCTAGGTACAATGGAAGAAGTCCCAGTTGGGATTGGGAAGTGGGACTGTTTGGTCTTGTGCATGTGGAATTGGAGGAGACTGAGTGACATTAAGAAACATTGTCATGCAGCTAGATGAAGGTACGAGCCTCGCTGAGAAGAGGTTAAGTTGGAGAAAGGTGGGAATCAAGAGTACATGGCTAGCACTTAAAGCTGTGCATGTGAATCCGTGCCTTGTGCTAGATGAAGGGGCGCAATGGAGAACAAAATGGGAACAGACGCTGAGCTTTGAGGATCTCTAATATTAAGGAGCTTGGGAGAGGGGGGTGAGCCAGAATGGCAGCAGGAAAAGCAGAAGAGTCAGGGGTGGTCACAGAAACCAAGGGAGGACAGTGTTTCTAGAGTGAAATGGGGGTGGCAGTTTCAAATGCTGCTGAGAGACTGAGCAAGATGAGGCCTGGAAATGCCTCACTACTGGTTTTTGTTTCAGCACAGATGAAGAGGGAAGCCAGACTGGCTAAGGAGAGAGAGACAAATAACAGAGGCATTGAATATGGCAGTTCTTTAAAGTTTGCCTGTTGAAAGGGATAAGGGATTGGAAGATAACAGGAAACTGATGGGGAACATGGGGTCAAAGGAGATTCTTTTCTTCTCTTTTGTGAGGAGAGATTTGGACATGCTTTAAAAGCCATGGCAAAGAGCCAGCTGAGATGGAATAGGTGATCATACAGGAGAGGGAATGGATAGGTGGAAAGGGATGTGATCCAATGCCCGGAGAGGGAGTGGCCTTGGTTAGGAGGAGGAAGATGGGAACAGATGTAAGTAAGGCTTGCAGTTTTGGCAGCTGAAGAATGAGGGGATTCCCATGTGACAGCTTTAAGTTTCCCTATGAAGTGACGGCACAAGGCATGGTGGGAGATCAAATCTGAGTAAAACGGTCATTTACAAAGTGCAATCTCGTACAGACCCTCAGCTAACTGGCAGTCCTACTATGATACTTTGGTTAATTGGGGTTTTACCTGATGGCAAAAGAGAAAAGATGGGGCTAGGAATTTAAGGGATTGGCAAGGGTACAGGTATGTAGGGACCTTAGCTCCTTGAGGGCAGGGACCTGTCACATTGATTGAGATATCAGCATCCAGGTACTTACTATCAAAATGATCAGCATACGGGTGATCATTTGTCTTCATCTCAGTTTGCCTCTTTTGGTGCTTCTCTGAAAAATAAAAAAAGGAAGAGCGTAAACTCCTACTGACTCCCTTCTTTGCACTGGGAAGAAGGCTCTGGATTCTTTTGTTCTTCAGGACAGTTCCTTGTAAAGCTCTTGCCATAGTTCTGTTCTAGGGGCACTGCTATATTTATACCTAACAAAGCTAAAGAGTGTCTTTACATTTTCAGCCAGCTTGTTGGCAGGTTGATGCTTATGTAGCCTTTATCTGGCCTAAAAGTTGCAATTTGCAAAATACACACTGAAATGTTGCACTTTTATCTACAGAAATGGTAAAATTTATATAATCCTTAGAAAAACTTATATGAAATAACAGTGAAAGGGGAAGCAGCATGAAGACTGTCATGCACAAGTGGGGGAAGGGCGTATTCACGAAAACCAATTAGGAAGTAAAATAAACCAGGCACCAGATGATGGGGGCCTGGGCCAAGGCGGTGACAGTGGGGTTTGAGGGAAATGGTAGAATTGTGAATCTATTCTGAGTACATTTTGAAGAAAGTGCTGACAGACCAAGGTGAGGAAGAGAAAAACAGGACTCAAGCAGGATGCAAGGCTCGGGCAACTGGAGGATGGAATTTCCAATAACTAGGGTGTGTTACGAGTGTGGGAGGACAAACTTGGCCTGGGGAATTATTGAGAGCTATCTTGGACGAGCTGCGTTTGAGATGCCGTAGACATCCAAGCAGGGATGTGGGGGGCAGCAGAATGCAGGGTCTGGTGTTCGGGGGACGGAGATGGGGGGGCTGGAGATGAACACTTAGGACTCATTGGCATTCAGATAGGCTTTGAGCGCATGAGACTGGATGAGTTCATCTATGGAGTGAGTGTACACAGAAAAAAGGCTCAAGCTCACATTCAGCCGTGAAAAAACTGGTTTCTGAGAAAAGTTAACCGCTGGCTTAAGTGTGGCAACGAAACGTTAAACGTTAAAACGCTGAGGGGAAGGTGTGGACAAACAGCCCCGAGGCTAGGTGAGTGGGGGACAAACACAGAGAAGACATTTCAAAAAGATTTAGATTCCTACGAGACAGGGAGATGTCAGCGCTAAGGTTTGAAACAAAAAAACAATCCAAAACAAAATAGCAACTAAGCAGAAGCAAAACCGGAGGTCTAAGATTCAGAGATAAACCCGAAAGCCCCTTGGTGGGGCGGCGGTGAGATCGCCTCTGCTCTCTCGCGGGACTTAGGCGCGGCTCCGGGGACGCTCGGTCACCTCGGCCCAGGCCGTCCCCCGGCCCAGCGGGCCTGAGAGTGCGTGTGTCGCCGGGGCGCCCGGTCACTGCCGAGCCGAGGCGGCTGTTCCTCGCCATACCGCGTCGCGAGAAGGAAACGGTGGGGCGGCAGGAGCGAGGACGGAGTGACCCGCGACACAGAAGCCCAGAAAGACCGTAGCAGGCGGGTCCGGCCGGGACCAGCGCTGGGGCTGTAACAGGGCAACGGGCTGCGTGAGACGACTGCTAGGCGTCCGTTACCTCCTCTGCGCGGCTCCCGCGACTGCGAGTCCGCAGCGCCGGCGCGTCGCTAGGGAAACCCACGCGCGGGTCCTCCTGGGCGCATGCGCGGGTCCTCCTGGGCGCATGCGCGGGTCCTCCTGGGCGCATGCGCGGGGCCTCCTGGGCGCATGCGCGGGTCCTCCTGGCGCTTGCGCGGGGCCTCCTGGGCGCATGCGCGGGGCCTCCTGGGCACATGCGCGGGGCCTCCTGGGCGCATGCGCGGGGCCTCCTGGGCGCATGTGCGCGTGCGCAATCGGGTCGCAGACGCCGCGGCGGGTAGGGGCGTCTTGGACCTGGAGGTCAGTGTGGCCTCGCGTTTTCCTTAGGTGGAAGGGAGTGAGTTGCTTGTGTAGACGTCTGTAAACGAACCTCCCGCTGTCCCTGCTCGGGTCCGGGGACCCTGCATTCCCCCTTGGCCGCACCGGGAAAGAGGGAGCCTGTCGCTGTTTCACGCGCCCAGGCGCTCTCTCGCCCTCTTAAGGCTGCCTGCCTTAGGCGGCTTGCGTCAGCCATAGGCTGTCAGGCAGCAGATGTAGACGCCTGGTCCATGCCTTAGAAGCAGGGGACTGAGCGCAGTGTCCCTGTTAACCCTTTAAGACGTTTTTTTCTTCGTAAAACAAAATCTGATGGCAAAAATAGGCGTATTTGGCATAGATAATTTAGAAATGTACAGGCAAGTACAAAGCAAAAGTAAAATCACCTAGATGATGGAGTTATAGGTGCTTTTTAATGACAGCGTAGGCATGTGGCATAATTTAGGAAGACTTACATTGTTTCCTTTTATTTCTTTGCTTTTTTTTTCCTGTATCAAAGCCATGTTGAATATCCTTGCAGATGAATCTTTGAGGTCACCCCTGTTTCCTTAGGATAAATTCCTACACGTGAGGTTGCAGGGCCAAAGCATATGCTCACTTTGAGTCTTGTTTGAGACGGAGTCTCGCTCTGGCGCCCAGGCTGGAGTGCAGTGGCGTGATCTCGCCTCACTGCAACCTCTGCCTCCGGGGTTCAAGCGATTCTTCTGCCTCAGCCTCCCGAGCCGTTGGGACTACAGGCACCTGCTACCACACCCAGCTAATTTTTGTATTTTTAGTAGAGACAGCGTTTCACCATGTTAGCCAGGATGGTCTCGGACTCTTGACCTTGTGATCTGCCTGCCTTGGCCTCCCAAAGTGCTGGGATTACAGGCGTGAGCCACCGCACTTTGAGGCTTTCTAAAGGTGGAGGGAAACTGCCTTCCAGCAAGTGTCCCAGTCCTTGGCTCACATTGGAGATTCTCTCTTAAAATTTTTTTGCCCATTTTATTGTCAAAAATTGGCATCTTTAATTGTATTCACTTCTTGGTCAGTAGGAATAATAGACTCTTTTCCATGTCTGTAGTGCCATTTGTCCTTATTATGTGATTTGCATTTTCCTGTCCTTTGTCCATTTTAAAACTTGACATTCATCTTTGTAAAAATTGGTTTTGTAAGAACTTTTGATGCTTGAAAACTTGGCTTGTGATATACGTTGTAAGTATTTCCTCAGTTTGTCAGTTACCTCTAATTTTGTTTACAGTGTATTTTGGTGTTTGTGTAGAGTCCAGCTTATTACATTTCTCTTTATAGTTTCTGCATTTGGTTTTTATATAAAAGGAGAAATGGGTGTTTTTTTCAAATTGATTTTAATCCTGCTTTGGTAGAAGTGTAGGACAAAACTTTCCATATCACCATTTCTTCCTCTAGAAATACATGGCTCAACCTGAGTTTTGGGGGGGGCATTCATTTCTAGAACTCCTTAGGTAAGGAGTTATCCATATAACATGGGTACTGGTTGTTTTGCTGGTGGTGGTGGGGAGTGGGACAACATTCCCAGGTAGGCAAATATTAGACAAGTGTTGCCCTAGACTTGACATTCCTGGAAAGATGGGCTGATGCTTGGTGGCTGCTGTTGGTCCCATGACAGTAACAAGAGCGGAGGTTTGCTGTTGAGGAACCATCCAACCCTGGTGCTTGGGACTGGAGGAACTGAAAGGTAGAGGTTCTTTAGAATGTTTTCCTCCTCCTTTCTACGAGCTTTTCCCAGTCTTTAGACTTGATAAGATCACTCTGCAAATCTGCCCTTGAATCTTTCTGTTGCAACTGAATAGGTTTTTTTTTTTTTTTTGAGACATGTCACTCTGTCACCCAGGCTGGAGTGCAGTGGCGTGAGCTCACCACAACCCCTGCTTCCTGGGTTCAAGCGATTCTCCTGCATCAGCCTCCTGAGTAGCTAGGATTACAGGTGTGAGCCACAGTACTGGCTAATTCTTTTTGTATTTTGAGTACAGATGGGGTTTCACCATGTTGGTCAGGCTGGTCTTGAACTGCTGACCTCAAGTGATCTGACTGCTTCGGCCTCCCAAAGGGCTGGGATTTCAGGCATGAGCCACTGCGCCCAGACTTTACTTTTGCTTTTGAAGGGGTGTTCTTTTCTGTATATACAATGGAAGGAGAAGAGCCATGGCCTTTGGCTATTCTGGTGGTCATCTCCATCATGCTTCATAATAAACGTAGCCTTTATCCGTCCGTCTATATTAGGTTCTTAAGTTCCTAGGGATGCTGTAACAGGTTACCATGAACTTAGGAGCTTAGAACAATAGAACTTGATCCTCTCACATTTCTGGAGGTCAGAAGTGTGAAACCAAGTTGTCTGAAAGTCCATGTTTCCTCTGAAGGCTCTTAGGGAGAATCCTTGGACTCTTCCAGCTTCCGGTGGCTCCTGCTATTCCTTGGCTTGTGGCAACACCACTCCAGTTTCTGCTTCCATCTTCACAGGGCGTTCTTCTCTGTGTCTCTCTGTCTTCTCTTCTTATAAGGAGAACCAGTTATTGGACTTAGGCCCCACTCTAAATCCAGAATGATTTAATCACAAGACCCCCCACCCCCACAACTAATTACATCTGTAAAGACCCTACAGATTATATCTGTAAAGACCCTCAGGTCACATGCTGAAGTTTTAGATGAACATGAATTTTGGGGAACAATATTCAACCCACTACGGTTATTGTGGTAATCATTCCCATCATTCTACATAATAAACGCAGGTCTTTATTTGTCATTTTAGGTTATTTGTAAAGTTATGTAAATCAAAACATATT
The DNA here is from genome assembly GCA_004027835.1 of Alouatta palliata. Lineage (NCBI taxonomy): Eukaryota > Metazoa > Chordata > Mammalia > Primates > Atelidae > Alouatta > Alouatta palliata. Next base: position 46,408 of record PVKV010014972.1, read on the forward strand.
ATCTGGTATCATTTATCATAAGATCATCTGGGGTCTCTGTGAAGGTTGTAGCCTGTATCTCATGTCTTTAAATCAAAATTAGTTAAATCAAAAAGTGATATTATTTAACTTGTTAAAATACACTCCAACAGATGGACAAAATGAACTCCTGGTACCTAAAATGAGATGCACCAAAAACAGAATGTCACAGCCAGCAGGATGAGGGGCTAGTTACATATTTTTGTGTTGTTAACTGCTGTTAAGCAGAAACCAGCTTCAAAAAAGCATTACCAACACAACTTCAGCTAGAAAATTTCCAATTGACCCCACTAGACTGCCTGATCCTAGCCAACAGAAACATTCCCTCCCCTTTTCCCCCCACCACAGCAACGCCTTGTGGTCCTACTACAACTCCGATTGGACAAAGGACTGGCCTTTTTTTTTGTTTTTTGAGACAGAGTCTTGCTCTGTCAGCAGGCTAGAGTGCAGTGGCACAATCTCAGCTCACTGGAACCTCCACTTCCCGGGTTCAAGTGATCCTCCTGCCTCAGCCTCCTGAGTAGCTGGGACTATAGGTGTGTGCCTCCACGCTCGGCTACTTTTTGTATTTTCAGTAGAGATAGGGTTTCACTATGTTGGCCAGGATGGTCTTGATCTCTTGACCTCATGAGCCGCCCACCTCGGCCTCCCAAAGTACTGGGATTACAGGCATGAGCCACTGTGCCCAGCCAGGACTGGTCTTATAAACATTCTTTATTGATAAACAACTGCAGACTTCAGGCCAATGTCCACCATAGAAATTATGGATAAAATGTCTTTGTGCCCTGTAGTTCACAATAGTGTTGTAAAGAGCTGAATTCCAGCTCATTTTAATGCTAGAACTCCACCCCAAAGTGAGCATGGAATGTGTGATACATATATGTTTATCCACTACACACATGCCTGAATTTCCTCATAAATATTAATAGATCCTCTGCAACCCTGCTCAATATGTACGTAAGGCTGACTCCGTAAGACACAGATGCCAGCTCCCTCCACCCTTCTGCAGCGTGTGCATTTTTGGTTTTTCCTGTAAGCCACACTCCCCAATCTGCAGGTTGTATCTCCCTCTAAAAATAAAGTCTCCTCGGCTGGGCACGGTGGCTCACGCCTGTAATCCCAACACTTTGGGAGGCCGAGGCGGGCGGATCACGAGGTCAAGAGATTGAGACCATCCTGGTCAACATGGTGAAACCCCGTCTCAACTAAAAATACAAAAAAATTAGCTGGGCGTGGTGGCGCGTGCCTGTACTCCCAGCTACTTGGGAGGCTGAGGCAGGAGAATTGCTTGAACCCTGGTGGTGGAGGTTGCCGTGAGCCGAGGTTGCGCCACTGCACTCCAGCCTGGCGCCTGGTGATGAGTGAGACTCTGTCTCAAAAAAAATAAATAAATAAAATAAAGTCTCCTTTCCTTCCTCCGTGGATCTCCTGGTCTTTGTGAACAGACATAACAGCAAGCACGGGAGATGTTGGATGGTTGGCTGCCTGCATCTTCACTAAATTATCCAGCTTCTTTCTGAAATGGATTTTGTAAGTCAGGTGTTGATTGAGCTTTATTTTAAGATGCATTTGGAATTTTTGATATTCATGTTAATTATGTTGAAGCTCATTAGTGTCATTAGTATATTAGAAGGAATTTTTTAGCTGGAGTTTTCAGATTTTTAATTTGTGCATTTTTAGGCTCATTTTGGAAAGAATAAGCTTAAAAAAATTCATAGTGAAAAAAGGGAGGACTAGGAATTTGGGGGTAGCATCTCAGGAGCTTCTCTTGCTGTGTGGAGAGAAATGGGTGGGGCTCAAGTCTTGTATACACCATTTCCTGTTACTGTCATCACTAACTAGTTCCGTGTCCTCATGGTGAGTAGGGAGAATAATGGAACACAGTTTTAGGGTTCTTGTACAGGTTAAGGGGGCGGGTTTACGCAAAGCACCTAGAGCAGATATGGCACATGGACAAAACCTACCCATTGTTAGCTATTATTTCAGTAGGAAATTAATTTCTTCCCAGGGTTTGCAGATGGAGGAGGTGTCATTATTGAGGGCAGTTTTCACCTGATATGATTGATCAAGGGACGCATATTCTCTAGAGTTCATGAGAATCCAGCTACAGTTTATGTTACTAACTTACAAAGTCATTCGCAAATATGCCCCCACTTTCTTCAAGAATATTTGGAGGAATGTAGCATGCTCATGTGGCAGACATTAAGGTGTGACAGTATATAATTGTCTGTATGGAAAAATAGCACGTACTGCAGAAATTTTGAAAATACAGAAAAGAGTAAAAATTAAACTGATCTGTAATCCTTGGTGTACTTTAAAATAAAATATATAATTCTACTGACTTAAATTTGGGAAACCATTAATCATCTTTAGCAAGGACCTTATTTTTGGAGCAGCTAACTTTGCATGTTGAAGCCAAAAGTTAACTTTTGGTAGTCATCTCAATTATTCATTGTGATGTAGAGGCATTTAAGCCATATTCTGGGAACTGGGATATTCCAGGGACTGGGGTTTCCTTTCTCATTGCACGCACCTACCTGAGGGGACAGGAAACATGCCTCTGGGGCTCTGGGACTCAGGTGAAGGGGCAGTACGGAAGCCTGGGAGATTCCTCTCTGCTCCAGAACGTCAGTGCCACCCAGTCCATGATGAGGAGCAGGGGATTTAAAAAAGGGAGTGGGAGAACAGAGAGAGACTAAGAGTCTCAGTTATCCAAGAGGGCTAAAGATCCGCTGAGTACTTCTTGAAAAACTAGCCCTTTGTCCCTAATGCCCTTGATCTTGATTTTGAAACCTATCAGAAGAATTTGGGTAGCTAGCGTTTGGGCTTCTTTGCTAGATTTTGTATTCCTTTAATTGTGTTTGGTTGGTTGGTTAGTTTTGTTTTGTTTTGGAAATGGGGTCTTGCTGTCACCCAGGCTGGAGTGCAGTGGGCGCGATCATAGCTCACTGCAGCCTCAAACTCCTGGCTAAAGGGCTCAAGCGATCTTTGGATCTCAGCCTTCTAAGTAGCTGGACATACAGATACAGGCTCCTACCACCATCTGGCTGTTTTGGTAGTTGTTGGTAAAGCTGCACCTCACTATGTTGCCCAGATTGGTCTTGAACTTCTGGGCTCAAGCAATACTCCTGCCTTGACCTCCCAAAGTGTTGGGATTGCAGGCATGAGACACCGCCCCTGGCACTCCTTTAACTTTTAACACAATTCAAAGTACCTATATAAACATTAAAATGTATAAACACAAATATATATACATATATATGTATATAAACACAAAGTACCTATGTAAACAAAGAGCCTATTATAAACAGATCATTTAGTTGTTTTCCAAGGACTTTAAAATAGTTTAATAAACTTGAGGTCAGTGACAAGTAAATAAAATAGTGAGACAATTCACTTGTTGCAGTCATGATTATTGACAAGCCAGCGGATCATTCTGTGCCTCCCTAGATGTCAATGAAACCTTAGATCGCCCATGGCTGGTCAGTTTCTGTTCTTTAGGAGAAACACGTGGGAAAGAGAGAACACTGGAAACACACCACTCCTAAAAAGATTTCTATTATATGACAGTTAACTTAAAAAATTGTTTTAACCTGCCAGGAAAAAAAGAAAAACAAGTTACTGCTTACTTAAAGGCCTGCGTGGCTATTCCGACACTTCCAATTTCTTCATTTGCCAAAAGCCCTGTAAATCTAGCCTCCTCCTGGACTCAGGTGATGTTTTCTGGACTTTTCCAGCTCCCAAGAGCTCCTCCCTCACTTCTTTCGCCTCCTGCTGCTGTTACTGGGGGCCCCACCTCCCTTTGCCCCAAGGCATCTCTGCACAGGTCTCCGATTGGTGTACAGCACAGCCTGGCCTTTTAGGGACTGTTGTCTGGCATTTAAAGTGATAGGGAAAGGGTCCAGTGGCTGCTTTTATCAACCAATCAAATATTTTCCTGACAGATCCCAAAATATTCCTGGGCCAATGGAGGGGGAAGCCCAGGATGCCTCTGCTGCTCCTTGGAGAGACAGAGCCTCTTAAGTTGGGGTGGGAGGGCAGGAGCTCAGTGGAGCCCTGGGCTGCTGCCAGCCTGGACCTGGCACTTGCTCGCCTGTGTCACTGTCAGGATTTGTCTAGCGGCGCATTCCCTAACAGGGGTGTGTTGGGGGGAGTCCTCTTTCCAACTGTCGAAATGGTTATCAAAGTGTTTGTTGCTACATCTTCTGGGTCCATAGCGGTAGGTGTCTGGTGGACTCTTTCTTCCTATACTCTTTTCTGAATAACTCAGGGTAGGAAGTATGGCCAGTGTTGGCCTTCACTTTCTTTTTTGCGTGTAGTCAGCTGTGGCTCTGCAATTAGTATGTGCGCCCTTTGCTTTCTGCATTTGATTTCATGGTGTTGAAAAAGCATGGAAAAGGTGTAATCTGGATGGTTGGATGTGAAAAGGGATTCAAGGAATGAAGCGTGCTTGATGCTAGAGTTTTTAATATGTGATTTGTGTGAATATTATAGAATCAGGGACTTTGTGTGTGTGTGTTTCTGCCATTCATTCTGCAAGGCTTAAACTAATTTAAAATTGCAAATAAATGACACTTTATGTAACACTGTTTGGAGCGGATGATGAACCAGATTGCTAAAATGACTCTGGGGTGTAATCACTTGTATGTGCTGTGTAATGATGTAATCATACCGAAAGTGTGAAGTTAGCCTGTGTAATATATTGTTTGAGGAAAGTGATGTCACAGTGAGCAGAGCAAACGTCTCTAAGGCCACAGTTATAAACACTGCAGGCATTCAGAGGGCCCCAAAATAGGACCTAAAAGCTGACCTCCGTAACAGTTCTTTGTCTAATTTTCTTATGACCATCTACCTTTTCAATTCTGGCCTTCGTTCTGTGCAGGCTAGACCCGCCGTAAGAAATAGGGGCGATGAAGTGACACATTTCTTCTTGAAAATGGATCAGACTTTGATTGTAGGCTTGAACCTGTAGTGTCTGTCTGTCTGTCTGGGACTGATACTTTGACCAGCATTTTAGCAGAAATTAGGAAGGCTGTGGAGAGAAAAACAGTTTTATTAATCCCAAGAGTTAGAGACCAGCAAAGCGGCTGTTTCCTTTTATATCTAGTTTCTGGGGGATCTCAGGTTTCGGTTCAGATTTCAGCAGCCAGCGATGATACCCAGAGTAAGCCGTTGGCTGGGGTGACAGCCCCAACGACAGCCGCTGAGTGCCACCACTCCCAGCCCTGAAAGTTCATGAGGTTTCCAGAGAGGGTGAGAAGAAAACAAGAGAAAATAGCTTGGCCATCCCTTCTACTAAGCACAACTGATCAGCGATTATTTTACAGATCTCTAGAACAAGTTAACCGAAAAAGATGAGGACAAAATCCAAATATGAAACTCTGCAAAATCTTTTGTGGCTGTTGATGACTGCTGAAACTTTCAGTTGATCTGGAAGGAGTACATTTTTTTGACTATTTGGATAAAAAATATTTTTTAGAGGGGGCGGAAATGGCTTTGGTGGGCTTTAAATATATTGTTGATGCTCATGACTGAAAACTTTACCTCTTACCTGCCAATCCTCTATACAGGCTATAGACCTCATCTATGTATTCTTTAGGAACAATGAATATGTGAATGAATTTTTCAGGTTTATTTGATGTCCTGTGTTCTTGAGGTTTGGGTCCATAATTTAGTTAGCTTCAGATGACCTGGAGAGGCAACGTTCATCCCAGGGTCTTGGAAAAACCGAGTTAATTTTGGTTCCCTAAGCAAATGTTTCAATGATAATTGTAACTGTGTGACCTTGGGAGAGTTATTTCACCTTGTTAAGCCTCAATTTCCTTGTCTGTAAAATGAGGATAAGAATAGTGCCTACCTCATAGAGTTGTCATGAGGACTGATGGAATGACGTGCTCGGGTGCCCCGCGTGGTGTCGTGTGCTTATCAGCACTCAAGAAATGTTCCAATGATTAGTGAATGTTATTTATACTTACTAGTTACTATTAGTTAATATTAGTTGCTACTATAATTGTTATTAGTTACTATTAATGAATTTTAATTAGGATTTCAGTTATAATTATTAGTTACTATAATTATTAGCTAATATTATTTAGTAGATCGGAGTTTATGATATGTAAGAAGAATTTTCCAGAGCCACATAAATGGGAGAATTTCTGCCTTAGCCATAAGGATGAGAATTAATTATCCCTACGGTATCAGTGCTAATGATTTTTCATGGGTAGAGGAATTTCACTCAAAAGCTTCTTGGCAGGAAAACCCCAGAGTGGCTTCTTGTGTCCATGCTACTGTGTGACAGTCGGTCTGCCAAGCCTTTCCTACTTATTTCTTCAGCCTGTACATTTAAAAAATGGATTCTTGCCTGACACCTCATCAGCAAGGGCATTCTGACTTCTGTTGGATGAATGAAATAAATGAGAAAGGAAAAGCAAATTGTAATCTCCTTATGAGGAATTAAATACACGTAGCTGTGTATTACGTCTTGATTTTAATAGATGACTCTAAAGAGCTGTGGCACATTTTACCCACGTTCTGGATGGATTTGGTTTAAGAGACCCTGGGAAGCAGGAGAGGGTGTATGACTTCTTCTAGGACTCTCCTCTCTTCCAGAAGGCCACAGTGGGGTACAGGGGACAAAGGGAGAGAGGACAGTCCCTGCTGTCTCCAAGATACACAGCCCTTGGAACCAATCTTTAAGGACAGATCCTCATGGTGGCTCTTGGGTTTCTGAGTCCTTTCTCCATCATGATTGACAGTGTCAATATCATGGGAAAAATATTACTCTTGAATTAGATCAGTCTGAGTCTTGGAAAATTCATTAATTTTTTGGAGCCTCAGCATTGTTATAAAATAGCCATCCAAATACCTACCTGGATGGCCTGTGTGACAGTGTATGGGGACAGTGGTGTGCTATGTGGTGCCTGACAGTGCAGGTTTTCAGCTTATGGCACAAAATGCTTTTCCATACATCATCTTCTTCAGTTCCCACCAAAACCCGTGAGGAAGGCATTGTTACATTCGGTTTGCAGACGAGGAAATTGGAGATCAGAGCCCTTGCTCAGACAACAGCCTTCTAAGCTAGGACAGAAACACAGGTTGTCTCTGACTCAAATCCAGCATGCTTTATACTACAGTACAGTGATCTTAGTTGGAAAGTCTCCTAACTGTACAAGACAATAAATGAGAGGTGCCAAGTGAGTGGCATTAAGAGGCACTGCTGTCACATCACTCCAACACAGTCTAGTAGCTAACAGTGTCTGGGTGACTTTAGGACAGAGAATAATACTTTCTTATCAGTAAATGTAATAGCATAGGGAAACAGAGCTCTCTGATTCTTCACTGAGGTCCCAAAGGCTCCAAACAATGACACACACCCCAGGTACCCCCAGATCCTGTAGAGCCACTACCCAGGATAGACAGTGCAGCTTGAGGGCCAGCATGGGCCATGGCACCCTGGAGGGTGGAGAAGGGGCAAAGAGGGAGAGGTGAAGAGTAGGAGTGTGTCCATGCTGAGAACTGATGGGATGCTGTGCACACGCCTCCCTCTGGGCCATAAAGGGAAGGACTTTTCCCAGAGCTGATGCTGTGTTCCTGGGGGTCAGCTCAGCAGGCGCTGGGAGGAGCTGTACTTTGCAGGCTCAGAGGACCTCCTTGATCAGGGACCTCCCAAGGGGGAGGACTTTGGAGGAGAGGGGCCCCATGCTAGAGTCAGAGCATTGAGGTGCAGCAAGATGACAGTGCTGACCAGGTGAGCTCACATGCTCACTCCCCTCTTCCCTCCTCTGGCCTTGATCCTAAAACCTGTTTCTGCAGACTCCCAGTTCAGGCAGAACTCAAGTGCCCTGAATAGCCTGATGAGCAATGCACTGGGCCCTGTTTAAATGACTGGTTTTTGGGGGAGTACAGGGGGTAAATGGTTTTCATTTTTCTTTTTCCTTTTCTCTTTTTTTGGGGATAAGGGCTGAGAAACAGCACTTAACAGAATGCCATGCATCCACCAGTCCCACAGTGGACCTGGATGCAGTTGCTTGTCTCGTGAGGCCTAATCATCAGCATGGTCTTTGCCTCCCATTGTCTCCGTCTCTTTTTGCCTTTCTAATAGAAGAAATGTAAGTCAAGACTTTTGGAAATGTTTTTCATCGATTCCAAAATTGTGGAATACCATATAGCCCTTTTCCCATCCCACGTTAAGTCCTGGGGCATGGTTGATAGAATGGAAATAATGTTGGTGAGGTGGCATGGACCTGGGCCACCTGCCTCCCAGGCCAAATTGGGCTCCCAAGAGGATATCTTAGAAGGCTTTGGAGAAAGAGCAGACAGGGGTTTGGACTGAATAAAGGAGTTGCCTTCTGAATAGCTAATTAAAAGTAGAACTGCCTAAAATGAAGGCATCTCTATCCTTTGAAACAGCAAAGTGATCTCTGAAAAGATCTAAGGTTATAACTGCTGTATAAAATGGCAAGAATAGTTATGGACAGGTTCGAAAAGATGTATGGAGAATGTGATTAATTAAAACGATGATTTAGTCCAACAACCTGTCATCAGGTCTGATGGGATTTTGTAATACGAAAATTCAGCCGTGAAGCTGTGGAGTTCGGAGCAGTTTCCATGTGGAGGCTAGGCATCCACAGCACAGCTGTGGGAGGAGGCACCTCGGCAGGGAGCGGGCACCCCTCCTTTTGTTCTCATAGGCAAGACCCTGGGGAATTGCTAGAGTCCATATGTTCCAGTTTAAGAAAAATTCCACCATTCCATACCTTTCTGTGTATCTGTATTTATTTGTCCATACTTGCCTCAAACTGAAATATGTCTGTTGGCCTGCGTCTTACAGATTCAGTAAGTGTTGTATTGTAGCAAACAGAGCCTTTAATTTATTGATCTAATGTTTTTAGTTCCATTATATTTTTTATATTCATGGTATAAGTGTTAATTAAAATTAAATGTATGATTACCATTTATATATGTTTATATGTGATTTGTATACTTATTTACATAACATTTTATAATATAGACTGTTAATTTTGTTTTAAAAATTAACATACAGTAAATATAAGATTAAAAAATTAAAAATTACTTGATATTAATTTATGTTATGTATACTGTATATACCATATATAATCAAATCGCTATCAAGACCAAGTTATATATAAATCTTATATAACATATG